>JXXA01014366.1:0-23542 GCA_000956255.1 Anopheles punctulatus
ACTTTAACGGACTTGCGCTTTTCGGACTATTAAAAGTTCTAAACGGAGATTGGGAAGATCGTGGGATCGATCCCGATCGATCGAGCATCTTTTATTATCAATCGTCACGTGATCTTTGATCTCGTGGCTAGTTAACGTGTGTCGGCCGAGATCGGCCACGAAGTCGTTGTCTATCAGTTGCTAAATTGTGTTCAATTTCCAGGCCACAGTCAATCGCCATTATTGCTCGCTCGATGACAAATTTGCATGAACAAATGGATGGAGCTGGTGGTCAGAGTGTCCCTCCCCGGGGCTTGCACACATTCCGGACCTATTTCCGGCGGTGTACAACCGGGGGCCACCTTTTATGATCACACCGGTTGCCATCGGTCAAACGTTCGGATCAACGTTTCTGGGCGGCTTTTGTGCGAGTTTTTCCAATCGGATGCTGTCATCCCTAAATGGTCCCGGGACACATGCGTCATTAGAATGTAGTTTGTCGATCCGATCCGACCTTTTTAGGCATCATCGAATCGTTACCCATTGCCCCCATCGCCTATGGGTTGAAGCATTGTATGATCCCCTTCCTCCTTGCTCTCTCCATCCTACGCCGGGAAAAAGCACGGCTCATTTTTCGATGAATAACAAATTAAAGCGACAACTACTAAGAGCTTGCGCCATGTGGCGGAGACACGTGCCCGCCGCGCTTAATGCGGTTATGTGATGTGGATGAACTAAAGCGACCACATCGGTTTGGGTGTTGCTTCCTTCTCCTCCTCCTCCTCCAAGGCAAACAATTGAGCACTGTAATAAGGTGCAGTGGAACAAACATCGAAAACCTGGCACCCGTGCTCGTCTCGGTTGAGAGCGTTTTTGAATGTGTGGCGCATAATACCCTTTCCCGTCGGGTTAGGTGGTAGTTTGGTTGGTGCATCGTTTGCCATACCGTGCCATGCTAGGGTAACGCGTCAAGATCGGTGTTGTTTACTTTCAAATTCTAGCACAAGTGATAACGCGCGCTCGCTCCGGCCCTGTCCTCTTCCCAGGAGCGTGGCACCGTAAAGTCTGTTATCAATTCCGGTGCGGAATGAATAGTGCCTGTGAGAGTAAGCGGGTTTTGCGGTATGTCGTTCGCGAGCTCACGGTGCCACCCACATTTCTGCAAATCATTATGCACCATACCGTACCTAACTTTAAGTAATCACCAGCGATTGATATTGGTTTTTCCATGCTGTGTATCGTTCCAGGGACAGGCAAACGGGCGCGCAAGGTACCTCTAACGAACAACTTAATGATTGAAATATGAGGCAAACCTTTTATTTTGTGTAACGCAACGCGTACATCACTCAACTCAAGTCATTCCGAAGTCCGTACGCGTAATCTCATGGCATTCGCGATAAACTCATGGCACGGTTGCGGTGGCTTGCGCAACAACAGACAAGGATTGCATAAATAATGCTAAAATAAGGACAATTCTCATACGATCAATTATTGTACGCAATTTTGCGGCCATTTGTAACTTTCAACCCGCACGACGCGGCGCTTGATGCGTGATTGCAGCTTATCGGTTTATCAATATGCCGTGGACTTGAATTTATACAACACCAACAATCAATAAATCATATAAAAATCATGATTAAGAGGCAGCGTGCTGATTGGTGCAATGCAGTAGCAGCACGCAATTAAAGTTCTTTGCTAGTGAGATTATTTTCTTTGGTTTTTTAGATAAAGCAAATTTTTCGATACAAAATTTAATTGTTTTGAAGATTGGCACGAAATGTTTCGAAATTCTGTGCTTCTCGTTATCTAAAAAAATCTTTTACAAGCCCTTGTTGCCTCTCGCAAATATTCTAAACGGTCTGCAAAATAAACCTAATCCGCAACTTTTATGCTTACCCTTTTCGCTCATTATTTCGCTCCAGCATGAGATTTCTGGCAGCAGTAATAAAATATGTTGCACAGCATGGAGTCGCGTCGCAATTTTGCGTTTGGCCCAGTGGGATATTGTGGAACCGTATTATTGCCGATCATTGGGTGAATTCTGTGGAATTTGCGTATCGATCATATTACAACGGTTGCGTCCGCAAGCGTTCTGAGAGGAAACAATTTAGCGTGGATTCCGATGCAGCTCTGTCTCTGCTCTTTGTGCAGTTGCAGAATTCTTCTTGACAGCCGAAAACATTCAAAAGTTGTCTTAAAAAATCACAATCAATTCGTCCCGTTTTATACGTTGATTATGCTTGGCATGCTTGGAATGTGTTCGGGTTTAACGATTTGAGTTTATTTTAATTGTACGTCAAGTTTTGTGTGCATATCTTTAATATCCTAGTTTAACTCCTCTGCTTACATCTCGTATGAACGAATCTCCGGCTAACTGTGGGCAACTACAATCCACATTTCCTTTTATTGCCATCACACCGGCGTTGCCAACTATTCGTTGATCCCAGTGTGTGGGGGCTTTTTTTTGTGCGTTTCTAATTCGTTCTTTCCGTTACGCGTCGTGGTTCCTTTCGCACGGTGTGCGTCATGGATCGCGCTGATTGGCCAAAATTTTCTGCCGACGGCATCGTGCCAGTTGAGCGATTCAACAATTCTACGAAAAGAAAAAAACAACGGCAAGCAACGGCAGGCAACGGCGGGACCAACGCTACGATCGCTTTCACGAAAAATGAGAACCTACTTCAGCTGTCGTTGTGCAACGGGCAAAGAATTTCGGATTTTTTTTTGCCCATCCGTTGCCGCTACCCAAGCGGACTCGTTAGTTCTCGTTGCCGCTTTTAGCCATTCTCCGACGACTCGGATCGCGCTTTTCATTATAAAAACGGAAGCAACGGCCGGCGTTAGGTGCCAGTAAGCGCTACAGTGCCGGGAGTGAATGTAGAACCGATCGTGCTGTTAGGGTGAAGTTTTCGGTTCGTTGCGTTGTGTGCCGTTGTGAAGACCATTTTTGTATGTGTTTTTTATACCTGTCTTACAAGAACTTAATTTATAACGAAAGCGTTTAGGTACGATTTAAATACATGTAATTTTCTGATTATTTTTCTCTTTAACCCAATTCAACCCGCCTACTACAGAAGGAAGTGTTCATAGCATTAATCATAGCCCACGTTGCTGTTATGTGAGGAAGGGGCTAGAGGTGCCCACGAGGCGTAAAATTAATGCTGCTAATACTTTTTTGATTTGCCATAAACAATTCCCTTCGCATCGCTCCCCGACTGGTACTATAGCCGCCGAGAAATTACACCAATTGGGAGCTGAAAGGTCGTGTGGAGCGAGCCTTTGGAAACGAATTAACTGGGGTCGTGTAGCGTGTGGTTTGCAAAAAATCTCATTCCCTTCGAGAGCCGCTATGTTCAGGGTCAAAACGGCAATAATGTTGCCTTGTAGAAGCATGATTTTGGTGATGGTTCTGGCGCACGATAAAGAACAGTTGAGAAAGTTTGATCAAACAAATTTCTCCAACTCCTCCTCAACCGTATGCTACACACATCGGCATGCTTTCGTTTCGTTTGTTCCGTGCAGGATTCCACATCACGCACACCACCACCTACAAAATCCCCCATTTTATGGACCCAATGCCAGGGTTTGTTGGTCCCATCGATAGGCCAAATCGAGAAGGGCAAAACAGTGAGCCTTTGCCTCACTGCCAAGGCTATTGGGTTGTTGAATGTAAGACCGAGCGGAACACGCGAACACAATGGGACCTGCTGCTGCTGGACCTGCAGGCTCGAGTTCGGTGTAACGTGTGCCAGGATGTGAAGCTGCGAGAAAAACCCGCGCGCAATTTCGGAGCCATTGTGAAATGTGAGCGAAATGAACGATGTGAATAGTGAAATGAGAAGCTATTTCGATTGAAAATTTCAATAACTACTCGAAACTCAGCGAGCTGTATCGAGCGGCATTGTGGCGCTAATCACACTGGGTGGAAAAGTTGAGTCTAATAAATAATTGCCGTCATTTGTCCCCTTCCCCAGCGTGCGTTATCGATCATCACAACTGTTTGGCCGCTCGTTGATCGACAACGCGCGCTACGAAATGGAGCGATAGCGTGACATGTTTCAATTTAGTATTATCCTATCTAAGTGGCATCTAATTTAAACTATTTATATTATCTATTTCGGGTGGTAAACAATGTTTTAATATAGTTTCACATTTTCCCTTTTCCAGGAGTGTTCGGTTGAGCGGACGATGTCTCTTCTAGTGACGTTTGTTCGGATACCTTCGAAAGGACAATAAATGGAATTGAAAATATTGAACCGCAGCAGCGTTCGGCGGGTACGGAGTGGTGTTGTTCGGAGTGTAATTTAGTATATAAAGGATCTATCGGTTGGGGAGTGGAGTGTGTTGTTTAATTGGTAAAAGCGAGCGGGTTGTGTCTGCGCGTGTGAATAAAGAAAAACATACTACTAGCTTTGAGGTACGAGCGTAGAATTCGAGCATTCGAGTCGAGATCCGGGAACCATCATGGCCCGCCACTTCATGGCCGTCTGTGTGGTGTGTCTGCTCTGTGCGGATCACGTCCCTTGCAAGCAACATTTCACCGATGTCGGCGGCAAATCGTCCGAGACCGTCGATCACCACCACCAGCGCGAACTGGCAGCAATTGCATTTGGCCATTCGACGACCTATCCGCGAAATGAAGAGTACCTGCAGCAACAGGATCATCGGAGAGTGAAAAGGCATCATCACCACCACGACGAGGAGGAGGAAAAACCGGAGAATGGAAGCGGCGATGCGCCTACGGAGTTTGATCGGTTGTTGAAAGCGAAGGTGGAACAGTTTGTGCGGAAAATCTTTACCGCGTACGGCGATCCGGAAACCATGACTATGGGAGTGAAAGGGTTCGAGAGCATGATGCTGCAACTGGACATGTTTCGGTTGGTGTCGGACAAAGAGGATGTAGATCGCAGGCTGGATGAGCACGGTGTGGATGCAGCCAGCCAGGTAAATTCTTCAAAGGTAAGTAAATTGGTTGTGAAGGGGTTAGAGCAAACGATGCATGTTAAATTGTGTTTCTCCTCTCGTTGCTGTTGCAGTGTATTAACAGTAGTGATTTTCTACGGCGAGTTACACAACCGAAAATTCCATCCCAGGAGTGGGCGGAAGCGATGGCAGCTAACAGTGATAACAGCAGTAGTCAGCAGGCGGAAAAGGAAGGCAACAATAGGATCATCGGTATTGAGGATGCTAAAAAAACACCAAATGAAAGGATACAGGATGATAGCGTAATCGCTAGTAGTACTAGCATTAGTAACACTAGTAGCAGTAGTAACACTAGCGATCATCGGCTGCTAGTAGAGGTGCATGTACCAGACGAGAAGGCGAACGCAAATACTAGCACCACAGTCGAGCCGGTGTCGGAACATCAACCCGTATCGGTGTTGTCGTCGGTGCTGTTTGGCGAACGCGACCTTTACAACGTGTGCCCGCTGCTACTGGCTCATCTGCTGTCCAAAGTACCACTCGAGCGATCCGGTTGCTTCGATACGGACAGTATACCATCGTTCCAGGTGAGCAGTTTGCTCGAGCACAACGATCCTCATCATCATCACCACCATCACCATGACGACGAAGGTTCATCCGAGATGGCGGTGTGGATTTACTCGTCCGTTGCGATACTGGGCGTGAGTCTGTGCGGCCTGCTCGGTGTGGTCGTGATACCGTGCATGGACAAACATTTCTACCATCACGTGCTGCAGTTTCTGGTCGCACTGGCCGTCGGTACGCTGTGCGGCGATGCGCTGCTCCATCTGCTTCCCCACGCGATGATGGCGTCGATGGAAAACGCGAAGGGTGGAAACGCGCACGACTCGATGATGTACAAGGGGCTGGCGGCCGTGCTGGGTATCGTGTTTTTCTACTTCATGGAGCGCTTCCTGAACGTGATTGCCGAGTGGTACAAATCGCGCGCGAAAAAGGATAAACCACCGTCGCGGGTGCGTGTGATGCGCGATCCGGAATCGGCTTCGCTGCATGCCGCTAGTGAGAAGCAGTGCAAGCACAAGTACAGCTCGTACCCGTACTGCTACGACGAGATAGCGATGGATACGAAGGACGATCACCACGAGCACAATGCGACGGGCGGCACGAACGAGAACCATAACAGTGCGCTGGCCAAGTGTGCCAATCATCACCATAATGGCGAGCTGCTGGCGGCTGGCGGAGGTGAGCACAGCAACAACCATCATCAGTCACCTGCGGCGCGGGAGGACACCGCGGACAATAACACGGTATCGACAAACCTGGACGATGGATCGATCGAGAGCGAGCAGGTGGGGAACAATCACCATCACCATCACGGTGGTGGTCGGCACGGTAGCAAGTCGTCGTCGTCGGAACCGGCCGGTAGTAAGTTGCGCTCGGAAAACTACACGATCATTTTGCGCGAACACGAAACCAAACATCACGGCCATTCGCACACGCACGGGCACGTCCATTCGCCGCCCGGTTCGCTGTCGGCCGTCGCGTGGATGGTGGTGATGGGCGATGGGCTGCACAACTTCACCGACGGCATGACGATTGGGGCCGCATTTGCGAACAACATTGCCGGTGGGTTTTCGACCGCCATCGCCGTCTTCTGTCACGAGCTGCCGCACGAACTGGGCGACTTTGCGGTGCTGCTGAAGGCGGGCATGTCGGCGCGGGAAGCTGTCTACTACAATCTGCTGTCGTCGTTGCTCAGTATGCTCGGCATGGTGGTCGGCATTATCGTCGGCCATCAGCCGGAAGCGTCGGCGTGGGTGTTTGCCGTTGCCGCCGGGATGTTCCTGTATATCGCAATGGTGGATATGGTGAGTTGGTTTGGTGGGTGTGGTTTGATACGTAACGAAAGCGACATTTACACACATTTCTCTCCGTGCTGCTTTACAGATTCCCGAGCTCACTTCGTCGCACGGTGCGGAGGAACGATGCAAAACATCGGAGTTTCTGCTACAGTTCCTGGGCCTGACCGTTGGGTTCAGCATCATGATGGTGATTGCCATGTACGAACACGATCTGATGGAACTTTTCGTCGATTGAGCAGCGATCGGCATCATAAATCATCTCCAAGATAAAAACAAGTGTAAACCACCAACTCCTCGGGGATGCACCCGGGGTCGTCCTTTCGACAGTTCCTCGACGCATAGCGTCGACTTCGTGTGTGGTCGTCACTGAATTACTACGTTTAAGCGGAAGTTTAGTCCTTAAGCTTGTCATTTTCTCCCCTTACACGCGCCTAGACATTATCTGTACAGTTATAACTTAATGTGGTAACGAATCATGCAAGAAAGGATTACAAATATCTCCAAACACAACACCACTGGCCGAAAAGAACGACCTCACCCCTCTCACACATACACGAAAACGCATGCTGAGGCAAATGTTTGTAGTATCGTGGCAAACAGCACGGTTATGAACGATAGGGAGATGGTAAGCTTCTTCCTAGCTGTAAGAATAATGTGATTATTGCGATAATGTGCAGCAGAAGCGTGAATCTAAATACGCATAAAAAAGAAACACGTCTAAACGGAACTGAAACGTATGGAAAAAAGAAACGCTAACGAAGTCGATTAACAACCGCCGCCACGTGGAGGTGGCGTGTACAGTAACTGTATCAACGACGCTTGTAGTTGAAGGGGATCAGATCAGGTGGAGGCGACAGAATCGTTTTGAACGGGATGAAATCTGCGCTTGCTTCAACTTCGCTGTAGGGTTCTATCTCACATTTACCTAATTTCAAGTAGCAAGTAGGATGGTAGATTTTTTAACATACACCCACACACACAAGTACGTAATGCTTCTCCAAGCTCTCCGATACCTAAAATGAAAAGTATTACAAACACCTTATCCTAAACAAAAAAGCAAAACCAACAGAATGCAGGATGAATAGTACGCGGACGTAGTATCCCCCTATTGGGATACCTTTCTTTTGGATTCGTTAAATTGCCTAGAACCTTATTTCTTCTGCCAGAAAAGTAAACCCTTCACATCCATACAGTTCGGAGCTAATTTCTCGTACGATCGTTATAATGATTCGCATTTTGCGTTTCATTTCGTTTCACGGCCCCCAGGGTTTTCTAGTTTCGAAAGTGTTTTTTTAGTTTTATACCAAGTATGATGCAAACGGTACTTAGAGAAGACAGTGCATTACTATTTTTTTAAAATAGTTTTGTCGTGCTGCAGTTATTATGTCTTCTTATGCTTAGGAAAACCAGAACAACATTTGGATTTAGGGTCCGACAGTAAAAGCATTTTTACAGCACTCTCACCTGTACATAACATCTTGTTGGGACCCCAATGCAATCTATTCATGCAGCTCGATCGAAGTTGCTTTACCTGTGAAGCAAGTGCATGCATTTCGGCCAGATACAAGAGAACGTGCGCGTCAGCGGTCTTGTTTACTTTCCAATATTATCATCGATCAAAATAGGACCCTCTTGACTGAGAGCTTAGGCAAACTATCATCATCAGCAACATACAGAAAAAGTCAACAGTACACTTTCTTCTTCTAGGTAGCTCTTAAGTAGGATAACAAATTTTGGTAGTCTTTAGTGTTAAATTACGTTTTATTTTTCATTAGGTTTTTCTATTGTTTCAAGCTTTTCTAAACCTTTGTAGCAGGCAATAATAAATTGAAATCATGAAGAAATAACAACAACATCCCGCATACCGAACAATAAACCGTTCAATCGAATTGCTTGAGTTGTTATTTATCAGAAGGATTTGAAAAAAAATGATGCCATGATCACGAAATTGCAGTAGTAACCATTGCTTTTGATTTGGATTCGGTACATACGTGTTTCGGTGCGAATTGGGAGAGCACTGCAAAATTGAACAGAATGTCACGATTTCTGGGGGAATCGGCTATCACAGCCACTCAAACCACCATAAAACGGGTCACTGTTCCAGTAAGAACCAGCAACAGCCGCTCGTATGATAAGCGATCAGAGGCGCTTAAGGAAAAGAAATGGCTCTACAAGCAAGTGCTGGAAAGTGTTCATTCTGGGATCGCGCCACAGCTTAACCTATCCGATTCTACGCTTGGCCGGGCAACGTCACGTATGTGGATGCGGCTAAACTCCGCTCAACACATGGCCGATGAGTACCAGCTGAAAGAGAAGGTTATCGGTGCGATGAAGCTAGTGGGTGGTTGGATCGTCGCTGTGAAAAACTTCATCATTTTGAAACAGTTTTTCCATCTGGATCGTGTTATCGACAAAGGTTTGCTGGCGCTGGAAGAGAAGGTAAGAGCGACGCGGGAAAGTCAATGGATGTCAGATGAAAGTACTGCTTTTGATGCAGATAAAAATATGCGAACGACAAATTGCACGACGATCATGGTCAACCGTGACCCTTGCACTAGCTTGGTTTCCCGCGCGGTGGTGAAGGAATAGAAGCTGGACGTTGGAAGATAGTTATGTTGTTTCAAACACGGAACAAACGAACTAAATAAATATAAGATTTTTTGTTGATTGCAATAAAAGGTTCCGTTCCAGAATTTCCCAGTTCTAAAATATAACTTATTGAATTGAACAATATAATGTTATGAGTACATGAAAATTCAAAGTTTTAAAAAGATGAACAGAAACATAAATTATCCGGAATGGTGAGGAAAAAACACGCATTACAGTATGGAGAATCAACATTAAAAAAATATTTTATTTCCTTTTAAATTTTTTGAATTACAAATAATTTTCGAATGGGCTGAATTTTCAGATTTGCGATAAAGGGGAAGAACACTGTTCCCGGAAAACAAATAAATAGTACTTGGCCACATGTTCTGACAGACTGGAAGCGCAAATTCAACATACAAGAAGAAATATTCCATATGAAAAGCATGAAAATCGTATGGTGCGATTTGGTACAATCTTTCAACAAAAAATTATTTAAAATACTCGCATAGACAATTAATTAGAGTTAAATGAAGTCTATGAACTACAAAACATGCATGTCTCATTGGGGTTATTGAGGTTAACAATTATCACTATTTGAGACAGTAGGAAATCGGAAGATCTCTGTGTAGAGGAGGATATTTATAGAATAATTTAAACAAATTTATTTGATTTCCTGCTACATTGACAAAGTGGAATACAAACGCCGGAACATTTCTTATTGTGAGCCTCGCTGGTAGTCTCCCCAACGGAACATCGCCAACCTCAAACGAAACACAGTGAAGTTGTCAAAGTTGTTGGCAATGTTGCTGACGTCTCCGAAAACTGTTCGCTAGAAATACGATTTTTCACGTCTACCTGTAACCGATATTTCTAAGGGTAACGTGGAGATCGAGGTCCAAAACGATCTCGCACTGAGCTTCCCGCACTGGCCACTAGATCGTCCCGGAAAATGATTCCAAAAGGGTTGACGTGCAGCATCAGCGGGTCGTTGTTGCTGATAGTGCTCCTGCTTGCCATCGGCGCCAACTTGGACCGTGTGAGCGGCGACGTGGGACTGGTGCACCGCCGCTTCGAGTACAAATATTCCTTCAAACCACCGTATCTGGCGCAGAAGGATGGCACCGTGCCGTTCTGGGAGTACGGAGGACGTGAGTATTGGCATCCGGTTTGGGAGACAAAACGATATGGGGGACTGTTTCGGCAGGCACCGAACCGAAAAGACGAGTGTGAGCGAGATGGCAGCAGAGTTGGTCGCGCAAACAGTTACACGTCAGACGATTTTTGGTGGACCAACAACAACGTGAGCTTGACTGGAGTATCTGAGCGATAAGCCAGCATACGCAGAACGAGGGAGGGAAATTCCAGGACGATTTACGGACACCTGTTGTCGTGGCGGCCGAACCAAATCCGTCTGCATGAAAACCGGTTTGCATGAAATGCATGGGATAGTGAAAGTGTTCTACAGACAGTCCCCAAATCCTTTTCGAATGTCTGATGTCCTTCCTTTGCTTAACTCGTTTTCATTGATATTGGTGTTTTTTTTCAGATGCAATTGCCAGCTCGGAGAACGTTCGTATTGCACCGTCCTTGCGTAGCCAGAAGGGAGCCATTTGGACGAAGCAAAAGACGAACTTCGACTGGTGGGAGGTAGAGATCGTGTTCCGGGTGTCCGGTCGGGGTCGTATCGGGGCGGACGGTTTGGTGCGTATAATCGACTAGATCGATCTATTTCCTCACATACTAACATGCGCCCGCGTTTGTGGTTTGCATTTTAGGCTTTCTGGTACACCGCCGAGAAGGGAAGCTACCTTGGAGATGTGTTCGGTTCGTCCGACCGTTGGAACGGTCTCGGTATATTCTTTGATTCGTTCGATAACGATAACAAGCACAACAATCCATACATTTCCGCGGTCCTCAACGATGGTACGCGCCAGTTCGACCATCAGAAGTAAGTCGTCTTGCGTTACGCTAGCATCAGCAAGTTTCACGTCGAGCCAAATGTAAACAAATCCGGTTGTTATTTTGCTGACGCACGGGTGTTATGGAACGGTGTTTGCTAGCGATGGCAAAGTGTTTCTCTTTTCTTCTACCACGCCTTGTGTATGTGTGAGGACTGAGGGAAAATGTGTAAAGGTTTCAGTTTTCAAATGCTTCAAATCGCTAGCATAATTAGCCAGTTATGTTGATGGTACGACGTCGTTCAACCGTTTCCCTTTTCTTTTAGCGATGGCTCGACGCAGCTGCTTTCCGGTTGTTTGCGTGATTTCCGTAACAAACCGTTCCCGACGCGTGCCAAGATTGAGTACTACAACAACATCCTGACGGTGCTGTTCCACAACGGTATGACCAACAACGATCAAAACTACGAGATGTGCTTCCGGGCGGAGAATGTGGTGCTTCCGAAGACGGGTTACTTCGGTTTGTCGGCAGCGACCGGTGGCCTGGCGGACGATCATGATGTGTTCCACTTCCTGACAACGTCGTTGCACATTCCGGGGCAATTTAAGGAGGAAGCCGCACCGGCTGAGGATGCTGCGAAGCTCACGCAAGAGTACCAGGACTACCAGAAGAAGCTCGAGCTACAGAAGGAAGAATACCGGAAGGAGCATCCGGACGAGCAGAAAGACGATCTGGACAGTCTGTTCGAAGACTTTAACGAGCGCGAGCTACGCCAGATCTGGGAGGCGCAAACGAACACGTTCGAGCAGCTGCGTACGCTCAGCTCCAAGCTGGACGAGGTGATTGGCCGCCAGGAGCGTACACTGGGGCTGCTGTCCGTGTCGGCTCAGCAGGGCGGTGGCGCTGGTGCCCCACCGCCACAGATCGCTGTCGGTGGTGGTGCCGCAGCCGGTAGTTCCATCATGCGGCATGAGGTGGACGCGCTGCTGCAGAATCAAAATGTGATGGTCCAGACGGTGCGCGAGATTCGTTCGATTATCGGTGAAGTGCACGCCCGGACGGATAGCATTCTGGGCAATCAGGCCCGGGCTCCAACGGCCCAAGTGCAGGCTGGTGGTTACGATGTGCAAAGTTTGATGAACGAAATGCGCGATGGCATGAACCAGGTTCGGCAAGGTGTGGCGGGTGTTGCGCAAAGGTAACGTCGGGCGGGAACCACTTGAAATGGGAGAGTCCGACTAACGTATGAATTGTTTCGCGCTTCCAGGCTACAAACGCACGGTGCTGGACCGCAGGCGCAAGGGTCCGCGCAGTGCCCTACGCAAAACTGCCTCAGTATGACGGCATTCCTGGTGGTGATAGTCGTACAGCTGCTGGTGATGCTAGGTTACAGTATGTATAAGTAAGTACGCCTGCCACCATCGTCTGCCCTTTGTTCCTTAGGCTTTTTTTTCTAATTTAATTCCTCTTTCTCACTCTCTCTCCGCAGAGATAGCCGAGAGGCACAGGCGAAGAAGTTTTATTAGATAGCTCCAAATAACTTATTCATCGGTTGATCGAGAAAATTGCGGGCGCGAGAAAAAGATCAATCCGACAGCCGCATAAAGCAGCAGCAGCAGCAGCAGTAGGAACACAAACATCCTCACACATTTTGGCAGCAAACTCCGTGACTACCACCACCATCGTCGATTCCGTTCCGCGCCCGTTTCTCGAGCTCAATTTTTTGTTTTTGATTTTCGTTCCGGCACTGAGAAGTGTGAATATACAATGTGCTTTTGTGTTGTGAAAAGAAGTCATCTTTATCGTGGGTTAAATTTGTAGAATAGTTTTCCGTTTTTGGTTGTATTGTGTCCTGCAGAGTAGTGTTTTTATTTTGCTTCGGCTGGTACAGCCAGCGGATCCTGGGGTGTTGCATCGGGACGGACTTGACGAGTTTTTATTCCATACCTGTGCCAGTACCATAGTGGAATACAGTCACATGATGAGCGAACGAAATTAAACTATCAACAACGAAACGCATTCCCCGGCATCCATCCATTTGTTTGCGTCGTTTGTTTGCGATGTCGATCAAAGACTGTCCTATCTACCATCTTCCATGATTTGAGTTTGCCGGTACTGCGGCAAATAGATATAGCAACAGTTAACACGAAAACGACACGATGTACTTCTTACCTTTCTACTTAGTTGAAACGGGAAGTTCAGAGGGGAGGGGAAACGAGATAACAAAACAAAAACTAGCTGTGTGCTGTGTTAGGCAAAACTGAAACGTTGCATTTCTTTACCATCGTATTCTCATGCTTTTGAGTTTCGCGTTTCCAAATGTTATTCCTCTTGTGTGTTTAGTAAAGTATGAAATTTTTGTCATCTGTATACACGAGAATAAAAGTGGTAAATAAAACAGTCTGCTACGATATACAAACATACCAAAGAGTTCTGTTTACTTGCGTGTTTGAATAATTGTAAGATAATTAGAGCTAAATAAAAGGGTATCTGTTTAGAACCGGAAAATGCTTGACACGATTGTGAGATTGTACACAAGAAGTGGCATGCTAGTGTTTGCTTGCTACACGTTATGCAAGTTGTGTTTTACTCTCACACAAGTTTGCTTCTTTCACACAAGTTTCACCTTCACATCATCGATTCGATTTCAGAAACTTCCTTAGTGAAAGGGTGCATAAATTAAAAATGAATTCTGCATGTGAAAATCCCTGTCCTGGGCGAGAGTATGAACGAAACGTTCACATTAGTTTTTTTTTCTTTGAAAATGATTTGAAACGTCAATCAAAAATACACGGTCCATTGCGTCTACATAACGAAACCCCAATTTATCGTGAGAGAATTCGGAGATTTGTTTTCTGTGTTGTAATTTTTTAAATAAAACGTGGTTTCAAACACAAACCTGCTTACTTGACGTGCGTGGCGGGATTAGCTGAATTTGATTCGTTATTTCGCCAATCAAGCTCATGATCAGTCGAGCCAATCGGTGGACTGTTCTGATGTCATTAGCTACCAGCAGAAACGATAAGATAGCCATTTACGGAATATTCACCAGTGCTTCCTACGATTTAACGCCAACCGCACGGGTTAGCACACAACGTAAAAGCTTCACCACGATAAACCGATGGGTGTCTCTCGCGCAAAGGGAAAGATCCTAGCTGGAGGTTAAGAAGCGTCGTGTAAAACGTGGTGCTACCACAGCACGGTACGTAATCTCCGCAGGCGATCTCCGCGACCCACCTTTACACATCGGTGAGACACATCGTAAGCTCCGGGATTAGCATCGCAAACATACAGCCATACATCGTCCGTCGGATTGTTTGCCACCGAAACTCCGCGTCCCGCCGGTCACCGAGTGCGAGACGGCAGTGCGGGGTGGGGGGTTGGAGGGGGAATATGTGTGCGATAAAAATCGGCACCACGAACGCCCGAAGCCGAGCCACGAAAGATGCTGCCATGGCCAGCGCCAATGCCAGCGAGATGATGTTAAGTTTACGACTTCCGGATATGGTAGGAATTAGTGAAAAAGTTTTATGGTTTCGAGACGAGGGGACGAAATGCCTGAAAACCGGGTATTGTAAAGCTTTACTACTGCGTTCGAACCGTCGCCGCAAGGATGATGGGAAGCGAATGCTGGCAGAAAGCATTTTTAATTATGTATGATAAAACATTATGTGTTTTTTTTTTCATTAGTGTATGTGCAAGGACATTATTTCAAATTGAGTTTAATTTAAAAAAAATAATTTACAACATTTTAATTCAAACAAAGAGGTATTGTACAACAAATTTTTACATGAATAGTTTTCTTTTTTGTACTTATTTGCGATTCTGATATGTGATTTGAAAAAAGGGATGAAAGTAATGACTCTCGGGTATTCGTACTCCGAAGATAGAATAGCCTTTAAAATTAATAAACAAATGCATGCAATCATTTCTGTTCAATCGAAATAAACCTTACTTTCCACGCTTGTTACCCGTTGGGATTCGAAATTCGGCACGATATATGAACCGATTTCGTTCCATTCCTGTTCGAACTTATCCCTAGTGCGTGGATCGTATTTTCTTTCATTCTACTCGCAGAAATTAATGTCGTTGGCGTTGCAAATTTCACCAACGGTCACGAACGCATTACGTTCCCCTCGGATAACTTTTCGGGCTGGTTCGATTTCGCGGCACGCACACCAATCGAGCCAAGCGTAGCCTGGCTCCTTTGCGGCCCGATTGGAGCCCGCGGTTTCGGTAAAGAAGCTGCCCGCCTTTCTGTCTGTCTTTTCGCTCCCCGCGAAAGGCCAATCGATCGATCATCGGGCCAGCGCCCGAACGCCGGGGTGCCTTCGGACGGAGCGTGATCGAATTCCTTCCCAAATTCGTGTTACCCTCCCTGCCAGGTGATTTATACGCACCGCGTTCCGCTGTGCGATCGAGACAAAAAAGGGGGTGGCAATGAAGCACCCCCCTCCCCCCCGCAGCTCGTTCCACCCACCGAGCCATTTCTTTTTAATCCATAATGAAACAGAAAAAAGGAAAGGACGGACACAAGATGACAAATCTTCCAACTCTTCGCAGGTAGTCAGCCATATTGCCTACTCACGCACACACACACGCACGTGCGCGTCCAAACATGCGGCCTACTCCGATCGGGGCTAGCGAACTCGCGTCTAGCCCGTCTTAAGGAAATAACCTCTTGGCACACTTCGATGTCGCGCACCGTTTCTGCTGGGAAGGGGGAAAGGGGGGAAAGGGCATGAAACCTTTCTCCACGGGGGCGTTCACGGGATTGAACCGGATTGAAAGCCGTGGCCGACGCACGGTGTGGGCATTAGTCATAGTCCAGTTTTTCTTCGGTTTTGTGTTTGGAGCGAAAAAGGGAGTAACGGTGGGTGGGGGATTTTTCGGTGTGATTCGACGAATGTAACCCCAGCTCTCGGGCACGACGCTGGGGACCATGTGAGGTGGCCGACGGAACGCGTGTGGCGCCCGTGTTTGTGATTTGCCGGTGCAGCTAACGGCTAGATCGGCGAGAGCGTTGACCAATCGATTAATCGGAGGTGTCTTGGGGACAGCACGACCTTTTTTGCCATCGGATAAAGCTGGGATTTTGTTGCTATTAGGTACAGACGAAAGTTTTACACATGCTTCAAGCTATTGACCTGACAGGTTCGATAATTTTAAATTTAGAAAATGAAACTTACCACCTACAAAGGTTATGTCAATTTCGGAGCATCTTAAAAAAACTAAGTTTTGTTTTATTTATTATACTAAGTTTTCGCAAAAATAGATTTTTTTAAACATTTTTATGCGATTATAATACATTTCTTATTAAATGTGCGACTCACGCATCCATCAGTTTTTTTGTCAACTCTCAAGAACGGTTTGTTTACTAAAAAAAAAATAATGTAGTGAAAGATCGTGGTTATATGTTTTAACTAATTTTAAAATCTACCTATCTACGTATCTACGTATTCTACCGAACAGCACCAATCGTAAATTCTTTCATATAATTGAAATTTCGCATATATTTTTTTTACTTCAACCTTCGAATTTTTTGGAAAGTTAGTAGACATGTTAGTAGACCTACAAAAAATGAAGTTTAAAATCATTTCTTCATTAATCTTGATTTGCTAATAAATTATTTTTCATTTAATCGGCGAAATCAACCCGAAACTTATGCATCCACCTTTTTCTCGTGCTGATTCGCCCACGGTACGGCCAACCGTGCCATTCAGTGTGAATTGAGAAATGTTTAATTAAGTAGCACCGAGACGTTCCCGCATATGGCTCGGGGTAAGACGTGGAGAAAATTTCGAGTATCAAATCCATTCCCGAGGGCACCACTTTCAGCCGTAGAAACCCCCGTTCGTGAATTCCCCGTTCCACGGCCGGTTGGAATGTGCGTTTCGGTGGGCGAAATGTGCAATGTCTTCTTCTGACCCATGCCCCTCCCCCCCTCTTCCACCCTTCTCTCCTCCTGCATTTGTAGGCGATTAATGTGCGAAGCGAAGAGATTCCACTTTTCCGTACCGAGCAGCCGAGCCGATTGCTTTTCGGTTGAACCGAGCCGTGTGACCCTCGAAACGTGGCTGCAATTATGGGGGGGTACCCACCGTGCGGTGGGGCCTCCTCTGCAATAAACGCTTATCTGCACGCGCTCAACGCTTGATGAGTCCTTCGAAGTTTGAGCTACTAATTCGAAAATGAGTGGAATCGGAATTTGCCTCACCTCAAACGGGGCGAATCAAACGGAGGAGAACGGGGAGGCCGGCAATGAGGTGTGCAATTAGTTTAATGAGCGATTAGTTCGCTCGGCTCGGTTCGCTGAGGCTGCCATCTAGACGGCTCGTGACGCCAGGCCTCGCCGGTGGTACTTTCACCCGGCCCAGGACGTGACACAAATGGGAAGGACGACAGTGGCAGCGGCTCGTGCGGCGCCGCTCGAATGATTGCTTTTTAAATAAACACAACACGGTGGACAGTGGGGCGCAATTTTGCAAACGATAATTAGAAATGATTTGAAAGGTGGAGAAACAGCGCTGTAAATTGCTTTGGTTCGCTTTACGGCGTCGAGTGTGCTCCGTAGAAGAAGATCTTGAAAGGCATTTAAAGACAACAGCCGAATCGTTTTAACGTTTATTTATATTGCTCATAATAAAATTTGTATGTTTATTGGCTACGACGCTTCTCTCTCTCTCTCTCATTCGATCGCTTTGGCGTGATTGGACAAATTGCACTCGGTTTGCGATTGCTTTATTCCTCCGTTTGCCACAGGCAAACCACAGAAAGCCATAAGGATCTTGAAGAGTTTCCCATGAGCTTGGTTTATAGAAGGTTAAGGGACATATTTGTCCAGATCTCAAATGGGTTCGAGTCAACAAGGATGAAATTAAACGATATAAAACCCATGTTTACGGCCGTAAAACTTATTGCCTGTTCACGCGAATTAGTTTATCTCTGCAAACCGCCTCATGAGCCACCTTCGCTCAGTTGGTTCCGCTCATTAGCACGAGCATCTGAAGGGTTTACATTTTTTAATTAAAAACAATCTTAAGCTTGCCCGGCAGGTCTTAGCCTTCGTTTGTGACCATCAAAGCATGGAGCAAAGCATGAACCGGTACCCATAAAATTGCAACGAACAAATAAGCACCGAACGGGGTGAAAGTCCTGCGAAGCAAAAAGGATCGTTTGTGTGCACTGCACTATTGGAACGTATTTTTACGTTTCGAGCCCACCCTCACCAGGCTGGAGGCGGGTAAATCATTCGCCTCACGGTGATGGATTGTTCGATGGCGGAAGATGTGGCGGAGAATTTGTGGGAACTTGGTGTTTCGCTCGTACCTCGGTGGGTTTGTTTTTGCATCCGAAGAATACTCACGATGATGTTTATGGTGATTAGTTTTGTCGTTGTTGTTGTGCCAATAATTTATAGCTAATGGAACGCGAAGAGTTACTATTTCTTTGCGCTATTTGTGGTACGGTTTGGTGCTCCGCAACCCTAGCCATTGCTCCCGAAGGATAATGAAATTGAACATCAAACGAGATGATTTAAGACGGCACATTAAGCGCTGGCCGGTCTGCGGCACATTGCGGCATGGCGTGGCCTCCACCCATAAATTAACCCCGAGGGCCGCACAATGCCACGAGATCTCGCTTGCAGGGGGTTTAAGGATTAAAATCTGCAGCGCACTCCGTCTGCTCCGCTTGCATGCAGTTTCATTTCCCTTCCGAGATTGAGGCCAATGTTGAGGAGGAGAAGCAGGGAGTTGCGCACTGTCTGTCGCTGATGAGAAGGAATAAATCAAAAGAAAACGAAAACAAAATTTCCTCCCACCGCCCCTGCTCTCCACTCGAAGCATATCGCCAGCGCACAGTCCGCAGCCGCCTCGGGAGGATTTGTGCTTGTTTACCCACGGCCGCGCTTCGTTCATCCCCGGATACTGGCCCAATCCTTTCACTGTCGTCGCATCGATATGCAAATACAGGGTAATCGTGTGTCGCGTAGCCACACAATGGCACAAACAAAGGCGAGAAAGAAAGGAGAGGAGAGAGAGAGAGAGAAATACATATATGGAGAACAGCATCCCGGCAGACAAAGCGTAGGGTGGCGCAGTAGCCTCCGCTTTGCCGGTTGCTATGGCTGCGCAAGACGTATGGGGTGGAAACGAAAATGCAAATCTCCCTGATTGCCATTTCATGGAGCGTGACACAAATCCTGGCGGGGTAGGCCGAAGTTCCGATGCATGCTGCAGTGGGTTCTGCACCGCGTGAAACGTACAATACGTTTCGCTTCATTTGCACAAACGAATGATAAGACGATAGGAGCAAACAAAGCGAAAAATAGAGATGAAGCGAAGAAGCAGAAGACGACACGAACAAGGAACGGAACTGCATATATATACACACACACACACACTCACACGTGGTCATCGAAAAACGATTCGAACGCTTCCCGTGCGCGCTTGACGAGAACGAACGACATCAACGACGGGAAGGATGGTTTTTTAAGCGACGAACCCGCTTTTATGTAACCCGCCTTCGTCGCCGCAGCGCTCCTGCTCTCCTCTCATCTTGGACCATGATCGTGCTAAAAGGGTGTCCAATGCATTTCCTCCATCCACACCCAGCCATGTCCCATCTGCCCCTAGCCTCATGCGCTGTGCAGATTCCCATTATCCTCGTCGTCGGTTTTCCGTTTCGTTTTTCGTTCGCCTCATTGCCATTTCGACACGAAAAACAAGCCGTCCGCAAAACGCCTCGTGTTCGCATCGATACGAAGGACGCAGACTGGGCGCGCAGGGGCAGCGGAAATTGTTTCATTAATTTCATTAAGCATATCTATAAATAATTACTGCAACCATTAACGAGCGCTTGCACCGCGGTTTCGCCCGTGCCGTGTGCAAAACCTGGCCGGGGTTCTGCAAAGCCAATAAAACAAAAAAAAAGTGGATTACGCCCTTTCCTGTGCGTCCTTCATGTTCGAGCGGCTGGAGATAATCCTTGGGCGGTGGTGATCCGTTGCGAGTGCCGCTTTCGGTTTCGTTTCGCACCGCCATAACTCATCTCGCTAGGCGATTGTGTTGTGCGGTTGGTCTAGATGTAGAAATAAATCTTATCGCCGCCTCCAGCAGAACGATGGAGTATTGGATGGATCATACTTTGTTGTACGATCCTGGAGGAGCATGTTTCTCGCCGGAGGTCGTGCATTTTAGCATCGCGAACCTTGAGTTGTCAAGTGGGACCGATTTATGCGTGTGGGCAACGTAAAACATCCGAGGAACCTTTTCAAGAGGATTTTTTTTATCATCATGGCGATTGATGAGAAAATCCTTTTTGAAATTGAATTCAAAAGTGTAAAAAAATCAACTGCTTTGTCAGATATATTTTTCTTCATTGTGACGCTAAGGAGTTTCGATTATTACACATTTTTTAATTAACTCAGAAGAGTACGGTTTGTCATAATGACGTCACGTGATTGTCTGAGAGATTTGTCCAGTTTCTCTTTCATACAATAGTGACGTCACGATAGATTCTTCGGCATGGTGGTAGAAAAAATAAACCTCTCTTTCTCTAACACGTTCTAACTATTTTCTCACCTTTAATTTTTCACATTGTGTTTAGCACAGCTCTATCTCTTTCCACATTTTTAACCATTTGGACTACATGTTGTTGCTAATGCTAACTTGTTGAGCTTCATTTACTAAACGTTAAACCGCGCTTTAACAGCATCCCTGTTGTTGTCCTTCTTTGCAGAACCATTTAAATCCAAAACAAAAAACAAAAGCAAACTTTGAAAACAAATTTGGAAAGTCACATCGTTCAGCCGGCTTATGGGCTTCTGGATTAAGGAAAAACGGAGAGCGCAGTGTTTCGGCCGGCATTGTTTTGCTCCGATTTCCGAATCCGATTACTGGCCGTTGTCAAAAAAGGGCAAAACGAAAGCATGAAAAGTACATGAATGTTTCGTTTTGATGATCGTTTTTTTTTGCTCTCTCTCTCTCTCTCTCTCTCTCTCACGCTCACGTTCGGTCCTGTTCTTGCTTAATTCCTCGGTAAGATTGGCCGGGCCCGATAACTCGGTGCGGTCGATCGTTCGTTATTATATATCGTCCCTCCGGTAACAACAACATCCTTCAACATCGTTCCTCGGCACCGACTGGGGCAGAATCAGAAAACCGCCAGCGCTCGGGGAGAGGTGTACACGACATAAAACGACGCACCACCAAAAGGAAGCTCCAACGGATCGAAACCGACGGACATGCGGGAGGGAGCCCAAGGGAGCGCTGAAAACTGGAAAACGAACGAACCGACTGGGGACCAGCGGGGCGAGGAACGCGTGTAGGGATTTTGTACAATAAATTGAGTGACTTTTGAATGTAAAAGTATAAAAAACAGGTTTTTATCAACACGAACGACGTGGTGATGCTGGTGCGATGCTAAAAACGCCAATAAGATGGTACGAAGAAGCTCGGGAGCATAAGTCGTTGGGAAGGTGCTGGGAGAACGAGCGAACCACAGCGTGCCATGAGAAAAGGTTGGTGCAACAGAGACGGAAAACTCTCCCCGGGACTGCAGTGAAGCAACACCCAGCATGCAGGATCCGGCAAAACGAATCATTACGATGGAAGTCAAAAGAATGGGCAGAAGCGAGAAGAGGCAGAAACAAGAACCAGACACTCCCGCAGCATCATTCCAGAGCGTGCACACACACACACACACTCGAACACACAGCAAAAACAAGACAACAAAGGGTGCAATCTCCCAAAGGCTTAACCATCAACCCGGCCCGAAGATCGACCTGGAACACCAGCCTCCCTCCTGCGTCTGCAACCCCCGGCTGTCTCCGCGTTGTGGCCATTTTGTTGGCTGCGTTGCGGCGCACCAGCACCCTCCCAGCACCCGCACCGACCCGCAACTGACCAACGGGTGAGCCTGAGTGTGTCTTTTCGCTTCGGACAATTTACTCGCTGCGGGCGTAAGGGCTGCGAAGATGAAGGGGAAAAAAAACAGCAGGAACGCACCGAAGAAGATGGAGATGCTGCGGTGAAGCAAAAAGCACAGGCGAACATCAAAATTCATCTTGACCGGCTCCCCGCGTCCCCTTGTTGTGGAGAGGGGAGTAGGGGGTTTGCGTGTGTGAGGAGGGAGGGAAGCAAGACATTCTTCCCATCTTCTCCGGTGGATGTTGTTGGTTGTTGTATCATTAACTTTTTCTCATCTCCTTGACGTGTTGTTGGCTCTCTTGGAGGGGTGTTTTTTTTCGGTATCGATGCAGGGTTCGCTGGGAGTTTTTTGGAGGAATGAAGTTACGTTCCCTTCAGAGGAATGTATTGAATGATGTTAGCAGTCGTAGTTAGTTTAATAAAATTCAAATGGAATAAATGCTTAAAATCAATTTAAATTATTTTATAATTATTTTAGATCTTTAAAAAAATATTTTTAATATTATAAACATCTTCTAACACTAAAAACAACCTCTGCATATTGTGACGAACGATTCGATCATGGCAGAGCACGCAGTCCGAACGGCAACAGCGAACAGCATATCGAACGCCAAACATCGTCCTCCTTATGTCCGATCACGAACCGACTTTCCCGCCTTCTTCCTGTCCCGTTCACACGCACCGTTCTAGCTTCTGCCCGCCAAAAGAGCGTAGGATACGATCGACTACGATGGTCTTACCGCCACTTCACCACAAACCACAAGCCACCGGCAGCGGCCACAGTCGCGCACACCGGGGGCCCACGCATGGTCGTTTTTTCCTCTTTAGTTTGCTAGATGAGTGCAGCGGTGGCTGGAATCACAACATCATCCTTACGTGGACGCTGAAGGTGGCTCTGAATGGCTGCGAGCGTTCTGCGAGCTGCTCGAGTGGTTCGATTGTGTGCTCATAAAATATGGGAACGGCTGCGTTCGGGCCAAGGGGTGTACGCGTGTAGGCACGCCGGCAACGGGAAGAACCGGAATTTGAACAGAATTTTATGTCTTTTCGTTTTGTTCCTGCTTTTGGAGGAGTTGAGCATTGGTAAAGATGATTTGTAAGTATATTAATATTGAAATTCTCGAAATCGAAATCTTTTGAAAGGGTTCGTCGCTTAAAATGAAACACATTGTAGCAGGCACGAATGAGGCGTTGATGTCTTTTGTCTTACTTTGCTGTTTGAAGCACACTGTTTACGCTACAGAGTAGGGAATTTGAACGCTTTCCCTAACACAAATGACGAAGTGCGAGTTCGCAAAAGTCAACCGTCATCGGCATTAGTATGCGCCCGAGTTCCGGTTTGAACTATTCGTTTCTCCA
>JXXA01014368.1:0-14640 GCA_000956255.1 Anopheles punctulatus
AGAATGCGGACTTTGTAACAATCGTGTTCCCGGAAGCTGGTCCTGTTGATAAAGCGTATACATTTTGCATGTTATGAATATATTTTCATTCTTCCAACTGCGAGAGCGAGGAGAGCGAGTGAGATTTCTCAGAAGGTTGAGGAAGCTAAAAATAGGTTACATATTTCTTCGCTTAACTTACACAATTTACACGCATGCATAGAAATGATATGCTTTGAGAGATTTATTGGAAAAAGAAACAACGTTCTCGGGCGCAGATGGTTAAGAGATTGCTTCCGCTGGTACTAGAAGAACCTTCTGCGTGCCGGTCTTCGTAAATGATCGTTTTTATTTTATTTTTTTTTTTACTGAATCGGATTGATGCTTAGCTGACGAGAGAAATGCAAAAATAATAAGCAATGCGGCAAGATCTGCATCCGTGGTAGACAAGTATTATATCCTCCTTCTCTTTCCCTGCAGGCACTATCGCTGACGACGCTGCTGTCAGAAGATCCAACCGCAGCAGCACTGCAGCCAACTCAATCGGATGCGTCACTACAGCCACTGTCAGAAGTCAATCTAGCACCGACATCCTCCGATGCTGCCCCCGGTACGGACGGGCGTCGTCGGAGGCGGTTGGGCAGAAAGCGAAAGCGTCGTCCACTGCAGGACGACTATTGGCCACCGGCACCGGTGTCGGAAGACAATGATACGGAGTCGAACGGTTTCTCGCCGACAGCAGCCGCCGGACGAGTGTCCGAACGAAAGCGGCTGCCATACGGCGGTGCCGCCGCGTCCCGGTGGGAGGGAGCGGGTCCGAAAGCACGGCCAGCGCTTCGATCCAACACGAACTGGATGCACAATCCCTACACGGATGCGATCAACGTAGAGCATCGTCAGCCGGCACCAGCGCCCGCCCCCCGAAGGCCAACGTCGACCGGACAGCCAGCAACGGTTGCGGCCGGGAATTTGTCACCTATTGATCCGAATAGGTCTCGACGAATTGTCGGTGGGGGAAGGGCGACGGAACAGCCGCCAGCCAATGGCAAAGCGTACCGCAAACCGTACTCACAGGCGCGACGCGCCGAGGAGCAGTTTTCCAGCGCCGACGGAGGGGGCGGCTCGGGCGAAGCGGGCGGATCGAAGCTTCCGGCATCGGGCGCCGATCTGAAGGCGCTACTGAAGCAATCGGACGGGCTCAGCCTGAGCGAGATACTGCAGCAGCGCAACATTTCCCTGCAGGATCTTATCAAGGGCAAGCAGATGGCGCTGGCGGCGCTCACGCAGAGCCCGCTGGACGTCACCGCGACGATGGTGACGCTGGCCGCCGACGAACAGACGACGACCGCCGTATCGCCGACACTGTCGAGCGTCCGGTTTCGGTTGAACGATGACAACACCATCACCGTGCGGTCGGAAGTGGGCGGCGAAACGATAACGCCTATGGTGTCCTCGGTAACGACCGCGTCCACGATGCTTCCATCCACCAGCGACGAGATGCTAACGACGTCCGGCCTCGACGGGTCGGCGAGTGCGGTCGAGGACGAGTCGAACAATGCGGTCGTCGATGACATCGGGCACGGCACCGTTGGTGGCATCTTTCCGACGGTGGAAATCAAACAGCTAGCCTTCCGGCCGGTCCTACCGGTGCACAAGGACGAGCAGCGTATGCGTCCGATAAAGGGGGTCGCCTCTCGCATACGGCCAGACCTGAGCAACACACACATCCGCACCGAGCCGGGCTCGGTGGGTCGAGTGGCCGGACCGGCCACAACCACAACGACCGCCAGCCCAACCGTCCCAAGTCCGACGAATCCTTCGCTGCTGCTGATGACGTCCACCACCCGGGAGAAGTGGACACCGTCCGCGGCGCTAGTTGGACAGCGTCAGAAACTGCAAACCACGGGCAGGTTGCAGGTCCACACCGGCAGGTACCCCGGAACGACAACAGGCACCGGATTTTCCACCTCGGAAAGCGACGCTTCCCCGCAGTTGCCCGGAGGAGAGCCGTCCACCGTACCACCGACGGCTAGAAGGCTCGTAGGTGGCGGTGCTAGCTTAAACTCGGCCGAATCCACCTCCATACTGCCGGAAGCGGAAGCGATGGTGGAACTGTCACCCGACCGACACCGGCATCAGTTGCTACGCGTCCCGAAGCTGAAGCCCCGTATCGCCATCAAGCCCAAGCTGACGAACGTCGTGCCACCGACCCTACCGGCGGAAGCGCAACCATCCCCGACGCTAATGTCGCCAACACCGTCGAAGGTGACGGAGAGTTTCAATCTCTCCGACGTGGAGCTGGAAGATGAAAGTGCCGGCGAGGGGGGATCGACCACCGGAAAGCCTGCAGTCAGAACTCAGCACGGTCACCGCCAGCAGCGGCTGAACGATGCCGACCGGGACGATGATAGTGCTGAGCCGGAGTTGAACATTATCGAAAAGTTCACCTCGTTTGCGGACCCTGGCGCTGGTGTGGCGTCCGCGACGCAGGAAGAACGCGACTCGGAGCAGGCGGCGGTGGCGGATTTGATCGGACGCATTAGCGAGCACACGCAGCGCTCGTTTACGGACAGCTTGGAGGATCTGTACCGCGACGTGACGGAGAGCAACCCGTCGCTGTTCAACGATCTTTCGCCGATCGCGAGTGCGGACGATCGGCGCGAGCTGCTCGAACTGATGGAGGATCGGCGAATCGGGTCGCGGCTGGCGAAGGTACTGTCCCAGCGCAACATGACACTCGAGCAGCTGCTCGAGCATCGACGGCGCGGATCGAGCCAGCTGCACCTGGCGGAGATCGCCAACGGGAAGGTGAAACCGATCGACGATAAGATCGACATCGTGACCGCGTTCGAGCACTTCCCCCGTTTCAACATCGGCAACCTGCGCAGCATACGGCCGGACGACATCAAGCTGGACTCGCAAGGTTTCAGCTACTTCACCTCCATCATCAACATCCGGCCGTCGGAGGAAGCGAACAAGGAGGCGCGTGCCCTGCACGATCGCCACCAGCCGAAGCGGCCAGCGGCGAACCATCGCAGCGAGACGCATTTTTTAGTGAAGGGCGGATCGAAGGATAGGCTGCTCGTGCCTTCGAGGATGTCCGCCGGTATGGAACACGTGTACGGCAGCAACGGGGACGTGAGCTACGACAACGGCGTGGGAGATCTGCTGGATCTGGAGCTATCGGGGCACGGGTTTCAGCACCACCGCAGCGGCTCGGTGTCGATCGAGAGTACGTCGATGCCGCTCGGTGTCCGGTCGGCGATCGTCGCCAGCTCGGCCATTGTCGGCGTTTCGTTCGTGATCTTCGTCGCCATCTTTGTCACCTGTCGGTTGCGCCAGCGCCGCCGCCAGAAGCTTAACTATACGGAAAACTTCAACATGGCCAAGGGACGGCTGCCGATACTGCACGCGACCGAGCAGGAGTCACGCGGCAAAAGCGGCACACCGTCCGCGTCCGGGCGCTCGAGCAGCCTGGGCGAGCAGGTGGTCTACACCACCCATCGGGCGCTGGCGGGAACGAGCGGAACGGTGGGTACGGGTGCGGGGACGTCCACGTCCGGGGCCAACGTCTGCGGCCGCGGGCTGCGTTCCGCGATGGATCCAAACTCGGTCGAAGTGCAGGACTATCTTTGGGACCGGAAGCCATTCCAGTAGGCGTACGCTTTGCGGGGACAAACGGAATGCGCGTGTCGCTTCGGGCGTCTATAGTCGACCGGTTGTGATAAAGTAATTTTTAAACTATGCTTTAGGTGAGTGTAGGTGAAGGTTTTCGATACCAAAATTTAAAGATTGCCTTTTCAAAAAATCAAACCCAAATAATGCAAACTTTGCACTCGGTCGTGCAATGTATTGATTTGTGACCAAATCCCGACCGCACTGCATCCACAGAGCGCACTTGCTTCGTTGGATAAAACTTTAACCAAACTTCATCCCCCACATAACCACCGAACGAAGAAGCGTCGGATTATGGTGCTAATTTTATGCGAAAGTTTGTTTTTTTTTTTGCGAAAGGATGCAATTTAATTACAAACCATGTTGCATGCTGCACGACCACGAAAACGACGGCAAGACAGACAGTAGTAGCCGACTAGATTGCGTGGCGTTCAGCAAAACTTTTCCCCAACGCTTGCCTCCCTGCTAATCCTTCGTCCTTCATCTTGGCCGTACCATTGCAGATTGGTCCTATCCAACCGAACGAACAGCAGCGGAAGCGGCAAGCGGACGAAGACTACCCCCGGCAGTATCGCGTTCGATTGGGCCAGGAACCGAGGCTGGAACGGGGCAGCGGCGGAACCATGTGCTAAATGGAGGGTCCGAAGTTTACACCGTTCGCTACCGCCCGTCCAGAGGCGAGTCGTCAGGAGGGAGTCAGTTTAGGAGAAAACTGGAATCGTACAAAAGTTTGGAGCCCTCGGCCACGGCGCCACCAGATGCACTCGAAGGAATGTTTGCGCGTGCGGAACTTTGGGAAAGTTTGCGTGGCGGTATCGCGTATCAACAACAACAACGACAACCCGGAACAAAAGCCACCCGGTGGAAATTTCGAGCAAAATTCGTGGATAAGATCCGGTTTAAAGGACCAAAAAAAAGTGGCGGGGGGTATGCGTTAGCTTCGTAAGTTACGCTGGAGATGAAACTGGAGTGTTCGGGTAGCGATGAATAGCTTCATTTACACGCAGTTTAAACGATGTTGATAAGAAGGGTGGGACAACAAACAGCTTGTAAGATAGACAGACAAACCAATGTGCAATATTACGTTCGATGAAAGAATAATGATAATTTAGCGTAGTACGGCGAGGTGCCGTGCGTGTGGTTGGTATAATTTATGAAATAAAGAACTACGAGATAAACATTAGTAGTAGGCGATGTAGAATACGAATTATTCTCCTCCCATGGAAACGGATGGGAAATGGAAGCATTAGTGGAGTAGCACTCGAGCAAACTCGATCATAAGCGATGAGTAACTCTCTTAAATTACAAAAACAAAACAAAAAAACACACACACACTTGAAACGACAATGAGCGTGGTTGAGAATGTTGAGCTCGATAAAACTATGGCTGAATAAAGTAGTACTTACACCTATGTACCGTATCTACGCGATTCATTGCACTCACCGGAACACGTCGTACGTGAAGCAGTCCCGCAGGTCGTCCACTTTCTCTTGCACGTACTTCCGGATGAAGCCGTACTGTCGGGCGATGTGTTTGCACAGCTTCAGCGCCGGCTGGAATGCATCCGTGTCCACCAGCTCGGCCATGTCGTCGGGCGTGTAGTAGAGCGGGGTCGTGTAGCGATCGGGCAGCAGATCCAGGTACGGCTTCCAGAAGCTCTTCGCCCGGAACCGCTCCATGATGAGGGCGAGCGCGAGCATAATGTTGCCCTGTTCGCGCATCATCGCACCCGGCATCAGCTCGAGCAGCTTCCGGTAGCGCGGTTCGTTTGTCACGTAGAAAAACAGACCGCGCGGTACGGTGATGATGTTTTGGCCGGCCGGTATCGGACCGGACGATTCGAGCCCGAGCCCACCGTACTCGGTGTGCTCGGCGATGCGTACCTTTTCCAGCTTGCAGCCGTGCTCGCTGGCCCAGCGCGTAAAGTGGTCAACGTTTTCCATCCTCGGCCGGCCGTTCGTGGTGCGTAGCTTCGGTTCGACACGCCGGATGCGGTCGAGCACGCCGCACATGTTGCGGTGCTGGGCCAGCAGTTCGTCGTTCGTGTTCGCATCGGCGAACCCGTGCTGCAAGAGCTCCTCGATGAGCCCGTTCAGCTCCTTCGCCTTCCCCTTGGAGAGTGCTTTATTGGTCATGATTGTTTCTTCGTTATTGCTTCTAATCCCGCTACTGTCACGTGCCAGTTCCTTGCTCAAATCGCGTTATATGGCTTGTCGCGCTGATTTATGTATTTTTGAAAGTCTCTCCCGTCGCCCCGCACCCGGTGGCGGGAGTATATGTTTTAGTCGGGATATTTATCACTTACGCACGACGCTCTACGCCGGTGGCGGTTCTGGTTGGGGCAATCTCGGTCGAGAAGTGCGAGGAGAAAGATTTTTTATGCGTTTTGTTACGATCACACAGCACACAACACTAAGCGCTGTGCGATCTCGTCGTCTGCCGTACTAAAATAGATTCAAAAAATGGGTCGCACGCCGTAGATTGACTCGCGGCTTCACTCAGGCGGAACCAGTACCAATTATATATGTGCACCGAATGCTGGTACGCTCAATTTGCACGTTCTAGCTGGCTCAACCGGTGGTTACGGTACAAATTCCTTACAGCTTCCACAAACACGCAGCCCCGCTTGATAATATCGTATCTTTTCGATCAACACACGACAAGCCAAGGGAGACGGATCGCCTTCAGAAAACGAACCGATCTTCTTCAATCAGTGCGCAAGCATGTGGACTATTCGAAAAACTACTCAAACATGCCCATCATCCTGACAGGATCGGTACGTAAACAACGCGTAAATTACCGGCACAACACCACATCCGGAATACCACACAAATCACGCCGTACTTGCGCTGCTGCACGGTTGACGGCGGTGCCGCTGTTTTGCCGAACTCTCTTCGACACGAGCACGGTTGTTTTGCAGAAAAATGAGCAAGGCTGTTTCACACGCTGGTTAAGCGACACTACGGTACGGATATAAAACACTGGAGAGTATCCGAATACTCTTTAACACTATAAAATTAGATAAAATTGCACGAGTAATCACGTTAAAATGCAATTTTTACTTCGGAGCAACTGGACTGACGTGCACGCGAGTTTTCCTTTTGTTATTCAAGTGCAGGGTTGCTCAGCTTGCAGTATCTGAAGGGGGTGTGAAATATGCACGTTAAACGCACCATCGGTTACTGTTTGTTTCATGTAAAACCAGGAAAAGTGCTATTTAAAGAAGAAAATATTAAAGTACATAATATTTAACTATGCACTTCGATTTAGAACGCTGAATTAGAAGAATTTAGCAAGAAACTGAAGTGCACCACTGTTGTTTTGGTTGACAGCAATGCATCGATTTGACAGGTAGAGCAACTCCAACGCGCGTGTGGAATGTGCTAAAGTTTGTTTATTTACACATTCCCTTACAATCTACAGGCCCACGGAAATCATCGGGCGGGGATTGTACGTGCCATTGCAAAGGTGTTAAAATTTAGTGTTAGTGCTGTTCAATCTAAGCTTATGTAAACCATTGCCCAAGTGCCACCACCCTTTGTGAAAATAGCTCCGCTTTAGTTTGCTGTTTCCTGCCATTCGTGCGTGCGCCAGACAGATGTCCTACGAATCGCGAGTGCACCGTGTCCTTCGGGTGTCCCCACTTGTTGCGCGATGAGAAAGTTTCAACGATTTCTCATATCCGTCGCTGCGTTTGCCGTGCTTTATGGTGTTTATCGGTACTCATTTCGCACCGACACTGAGGGGAACTATCTCTTCCTGCTGCCGAGGGACAGAGAATGGTCCAAGCCGTTCGAACAGCGAACGGTATCGGAAGGCAGTGAAGAACGTCCCGTGGACTCCAGCCGGTTGGCCAACCTTACTGGGTTTGAGTATTTGATACCGAACGATATCTGCAAGGAGAATAATAGCTTTTCCGAGTTATTAGGTAATGTGATGAACGATGTGCAAAAATGTTCTTCTTTTACACTTTTTTGTTGTTCTTCACCATAGGTGTTATCTTGATCACCTCATATGTGGGTCACGATGAGATCCGTTCCGCACATCGGCAGGCTATCTCACAGCAGAAGCTTATCTCAATGGGTTTGCTACGAATATTCTCGCTTGGCGTCGTTCCACCGACAGAACGGTTCATCACGCAGGCGGCTATCGAATCCGAACAAAAGCTAAACGGTGACCTGATCCAGGGAAACTTCCAGGAAGCATACCGTAATCTCACCTACAAACACCTTATGAGCCTACAGTGGGCCACACAGCACTGCCGCGGTGCCAAATATCTGATCAAGATGGACGACGATATCGTATTCGATCCGTTCTATATCCAGAACTACCTGTCCGATCTGCACCAGAACGACGAACGCCAACCGCATCTACTAGCGGGTTATGTGTTCCACAGCAAAAAAGTGATTCGTTTACGAGCCAACAAGTGGTACGTGTCGCGGGAAGAGTACCAGGCCGACGTGTATCCACCGTATTTGTCCGGATGGCTTTACATCACGAACCAGCGCACGGCACGGACACTGGTGGCGGAAGCACAGACGGCCGGATTCTTCTGGATTGATGATACGTTCATTACGGGCTTGTTGGCGCAACGCTTGCGGATCCCGCTAACCGAGCTTAACCGTTGGTACAGCTCAAACTCCGAGTTTTTGGATTGCTGCATCCGCGACATGAAACGATATGCCTATCAGTGCGATTATTACATTGGCCCGAACGGTGGCAACGGGAAGCTGATAATGGAGTTTGTCCAGGAGCTCGAACGATGCTACGACAATGCGTGCTATCAGCGACCGGCAGGCAAATCGCTCACGGCGACGTGCGTGGCCGAGTATAAACAGAAGCTGAATGCCGCTGACCACGGTACAGCAATGATTAGTCCGATGAGACTTAAGTAACGTAGAGAAAACGGGCAAGAAATGAAGTTACCAATGGGAACAAATGTGCCAACAAACAACGAATCTCAGTTTATCGCTCACCCGCTCTGCATGCAGCTGCCATAAATGAAACATTTTACACACGTCCGTCCTTTGCCTTGCACCGTGAAGTAGTACGAAACACTGCCATTAATTTATAGACAGAGAAAGTTAGAGAATTTTAAAAGTATTACTAGCGTAATGGTCAAACGCAACGTCGAACTTCAAATTCAATCATTCCCCCTAGTGGACCGGATCTGTGATACCGATTAGAGCGCGCGTTTGCGTGAATCAATCTCTCACAACAGTGCAACATTCCCGAAATATGGTTCTCCTCGTTATGTTTTTTTATTGCCTGATTTTAACTATTACTTTCATTACATTCCATCACACTAGAGATTAATTGCTTGCTAAGAAAGCTGCATAATAAAAGAGGTATTTAAAGTATGATTTGGTAATGTGAGAGTTTGCAAGGCTTTCGTTTGGTAACAAATTATACCGAAATTATATCTCTGATCCAACTCTACTTGCTACTACGGAGGCGCTCCTGTTCGTCACGCTCCAAAAGTTGCTTGTACGGCAGATGCTCGTCCTTGATGATGGTGAACGAATCGATAGTGGCGCCATCTTTGTCGACGGAAATTTGCTCGAAGTACAGATGTGACCCGTTGATGGCCTTCATGCGCGTGTAGCCGTAGTCACGGCTGTGGATGGCACTCCATGCCGGAATTTTACGTATGAACGGTTCTCGGCCCTCTTTGCAGCCGGCCGAACCCGTGACAAGATGAACGGGAGCGCGCGGATTGCGGTATGGCTCCTCGTACGAACCGTTATAAACCTGCAACAAGACAATTAAACATAATGGATGACTAGACTTGCAAACAATTATTTTGGGTCACGATGTATGGGCAAAGCAACCATTCATGCGCAAGAGAAACAGAAGCGGCTGTTGTAAACCTAAAAATATAAGCACAACAAAAAAGATATCGACACCGAATGTCCGCACCAGCAGAAACGATAGGACGATAAAACTCAAATTGCACGGACAGCGGCAACGTACGCGATCTCATGCACGCTTTACCTTGTAGTCGTAGATCGGGAACAGCCGTTCGTACGAGTGTTCGTGGGCCCAGATTTCCACGTCGACGCCGTGCTCGTAGAAAAGATCCTCCAGCCCGAACCAGTGCATGAACGGTAGCCCGACCCGCACGAGCGTTTCGCTGTGCGTGCAATCGTTATCGTTATCGTTGCTGCAGTACATCGGTCGGTGGCCGTAGGTGATGATCCAGGGACGCTGTTTGCGATTTTCCGGCCGATTCGCTTCCTCCAGATCGCGTCGCAGCCACTCGTACTGATTGATTAGCGTCTTGATGCCGTAGTTCATGAAGTAGTACACCTCTGTCGAGAAGCCGATAAAATGCACCGGCCCAAGGTTGAAGCTGTACATCATGTTCTCCGTCCCGCCGGGCATGCTGAACCGTGCGCGATAGTTGGAGAAATTGCTGTCAAGAAAAGAGAGAACAAATACGGATTATTACGCCCATTATTCCATTGCGACACTATTATTCCGGTGACTCACTATTTCTCTTCATGATTGCCGGCACACACCATGTAGGGCGTATAGGCGGCAATGGATTGTATCTGGTTCATGAACTGGTCGCCGACGAGCGCGTTGTCCGAGTTCATGTCGTAAGCGAAATCTCCCACATGCAAAATCGCATCGTACATATGTCGCTGGGTGTCCTCCTGCAGTCGGGCCATCGATTGTGCATTTTCGTTGCCCATGTCACCGAATATGGCGAACGATGGGGACCAATCGGAACCGGCCGGAGTTGTGTGGAAATAGAATTCTGCCGACCAACCCCACTGGCTGCCGCAGTGGTATTCGTAGCGAGAGGAGGGCTGCAGATCTCGAAGCACCACCCGGTGGATGTACTGTGTGTGTTTACCCGCACCACCGTCAACGAACTTTTCCTCCGTTCCGGTCGCACTCAGTATCAAGCCTCCGATACCGTACTCCACGACGGACTCGTTCGTGGCCGTCATGGTACTCCAGGTGACGACAATTTCCAGCGGTGATTCGCCGAAGGACAGATGTACCTGCTCCGGTTGGTAATAAAATACTTGCCCATTGCAGGTCGCTGCTGTGGTTGCTATGAGCAGCAGGGTTAGATGTCCCACACGGAGTCCATTGACCCCCGGTAGGCTCATTTCGGGTTTGGCGTAATACTGCGACACAGAATGGTAAGGTAAGGGTATTTGTTTGCTTCTGCCCACACGTACGCACTCGCACAGGAATAGGAAAGCAATGAGATGGCGTTGTTTTAATAACAAATAAATGCGTGACCACCAGCGATCAACTGGCCTCTACAGATAAGCTCCGGTCAGGCCAGTTTCTGTAGTGCGATGATTGCTTTGTTTTTGTGCCAAGAGAGATTGCAATCGTCTTTGTTTTGCGTCGTTTTCGTCACAAATACGTCACCACAAACAAAACGCGCCCCCTATCGGCAAATGTCAAATTGGGTTAGTCCGGAAGATTCTAATTGAAAGGCTCGGTCCGTTAAAATCCTTGACGCCAAAAATGTTCTTCTCACCGGATATGGCGAGAAACGTACAATTTACCTTCACAAGGATATTTTATATGCAACAAGGAAACTTCTTTCTCAATAAACGGAATCGTGACAATGGGATCCATAGTTTAGCATGAGAAATATATTTGAATACACGCAAATTGGGTAAGCGAGAACAATAGCAGCTGCTCTCCGTTGTTCTTGGAACCGGAAGCAGTATACATTTTACTAGCCGTGTGATAATTATACGCACTGTTGCTACATACATCGTAAGCTGTAATATGCTGATGTGTTAGTGCGTATGTGAGTAGATATAAATATCGTGATTCCCAATAACCTTTGCACCGTATGTTTTGTGTATGTGTTTTTGTTTAGACATTATGTATCGTTAGACAAAAGCCGCGGGGGGTTGTATTTCCACTTTAATTCAATGCCGTAGAGGCCAGCACGGCAACGCCACGCTCGTAGAAGCTGTGCGGATCCTGTCCCGGCGCAACGGTCATGTCGACCGTGAACAGTAGCTCCACGCGGGTGGAGTTCAGATAGACCGGAAGCGTAAGCTTGGTAGCACGAGCCACATCCGAATCGATACGCGTCCACTTGAGTAGCGTCAGCGGTAGCTCCGTCATGATGGCGGACGTGAGAAGCAACTGGTTGTTCTTGCACTGAGCACCTTGCAGCTTCAGGCCCGAAACGCCGAAACTGCTATCCTTCAGGTTGTCGTAACCATCGGAGCCACTCTCCGTGATGGTTACGTTCAGTGTAAGCTCCTCCAGCGACCAGCTGTTCGCTTGTGCGACACACTGACGCGTGGCGGTGATGTACGCCTCCGGGTTGAACAGTCCACCGAGCCAAACGGGGAAGCTTTGCAGTTCCTTGGCGCCCGCTTGCGACACGAGCGTCGATACCTTCTGCAACTGCTGCACGCGCTGGCTGAAGTCGGTAATCCACTGGATGACGGTGCAACCAGCGGGCACGGTGTAACGACGCCATCCGGCTGGCAGAATGCCGCGGACCAGCTCGCTCAGCATCGTCCGGTGGTAGTTCGTCTGCTTCTTCTCACCCTGACAGATAAGCACCACATCCTGCAGATCGCTCACGACAGTTTGCAGCAGCTTAGCGCCGCTGGAAACTTCACGCTCGAAGTACCGGTACAGTGGATCCTTGATGTTCTCCACCGTACGCTTCAGCGTGGCCAAACTCTTCGGCAACAGCTCCAACCATGTCAGCGCACTGTTGTGCAGTGTCTTCATCCACGATGGCCGACCGTCTTCCTGGCGCGTCTGCATCGTGTCCAGGCTCTCGTCGTTACTGTACGCCAGTTCATCGTCGTCCTCGAGCTGCTGCATCTTGAGCAGCTTGCTAATCAAATCCGTACCGCGCGTCGTCAGCAACACCTTCTCCGCGTTGTTTGGCAATCCCAGCCACGAAGGCGTCTGCCGATCGGCCAACGCTTCGATCCACTTCAGGAAATGATCGCGACGCGTCCCGTCCGGCATCGTGATGTGACGCTGGCCGTTCGGTCCACCGGCCACACCGTCCACGTTGGCGACGAGTGCAAATTCCGCCTCGAAGCTGTGCGCGGTGAACAGTTTCGACAGGAAGGACGCCAGCAGGCGCTGATCGAAATCGTTGTCGATCTTACCACCGTAGATGCTCTGCGAGAGCAGAGTCACGAGCGCATCCCACGGGACCTTCTCCGGCGGTAGGTTCGTGCGTCCCATGGCCGTAGCGTCGATCCAGGTGTCGAGCGTATCGCAAGCGACGCGCAGATCCGACTCGTTGAACTCGTACTTCTTGGCCCAGCCAAGCGGGACGTACCGGAGACGCTCCTGGACGATCGCGTGGAACCAGGACAGCAGGAAGTAGAGCCGGGCGCGTTCGCTCGGTTGCTTCATCATCCGAGCGGCCGGTACGGTCGAGAATGTGCGCAAAAGATTAGCCCGAATGCCTGGCGGTGGTTCGTACACGAAGATGCGTCCCGCACGCAACAGATTCACCGGCACCTTCGGGTTTATTTCCATCGTCAGGAACAGCCGGAAGCCGGAATGCGGTTGAAGCGAGTGGAGCTTCTTCTCCAGCTGCACCAACCACTGGGGCGCTAGGTGCACGTTCTTCAGCAGCACCCAACGGCCCGACTTGCACGCCATGTTGATCGCCCGTTCGGCCTGGTTGAAACCTTCCGCCGAACCGATGGCGATGCTGGAGATCTGTTTGTTCAGTTCCGCCGCCAGATCGTCGACACGCGACGACGCATCGTACCCGGTGACCGAGCAGAGCAGGGCCGGCGTGTTGCTGTTTAGCTCCTTCTCGACACAGGTCGAAAAGTCCAACTCCTTTTCGGCCTGTGGCATAAAGTCTTCGCCCAGCACGGTCGACACAAACAGATGGGCTGCGGCAATGACGCGATCCGGTCGGAACGCCTGAATGAGCAGCAGTTGATGCATGGAGGCCGACACAGCCGACAGGGCCTTCGATTCGTCCCACAGCACCGGCACGTTCTGCTCCGGGGAGCCCTGCTGCAGCCAGGCCGTTAGCTCCGGCATGGATTTAATCTTATCCAGCAGCTTTCGGAAGATGGAAAGCCGGGTGGCTAGGCGCGTGACGGATTCGAGCTGTTCCGCACTCACTCCATCGACGTGACTTGCCGATGCAACCAAGCCTTCCTTGTTGCGAAGGAAGAAGTTAAACTCCTGATCGAGGTTCGGTTCCGACGTACCCTTCAGGTGGATGCGACACAGCAGGATGGCGAACGTAAGTCGATCGGCGTGCAGCATACCACGCGCCACCCGATCGTAACACACGCGGTACAGATCGGACGTGATGATCAGCAGACGCGCCGTATGGTCCGTTTTGCCCTCCAGCTTTGGATTGTTGTGCAGCACGGTGCTGAAGATGTCCAGGAACATCTTGAGCGAGTACTGGTACAAGAAGTGCACCTGGTTGAGGCTGTCCATCGTGAAGTAAATATTGGAGCAAGCCTGCGACAGCGACAGATACTGCTGTGACACGGTTTCAATCTCACCAATCACCTTATCCGTCTCCTCCACCTTCTGCCCGATATCGGCCGCTTCCTTCTTCAGCGTTTCAAGCGTCGTGATGACGGAATCATCGTCCAGAATCTTGCCCTTGGCGTCGTTCAACGCCTGCAGCAAACTCTTCTCCAGCTGGCGCAACCGTAGATGGAACTCACCCTGCAGTTTCAGCAGATCCGAACGCTTTTCGTCGATATCGGGCCGCTCGGCCTTCAGCACCTGGTTGAGACACTGCGACTGCAGCGAGCTGCGCGTGACGGTGAAGTTAACGAACGTCACACGGGAGCAAATGTCGGGCGGGAACTCAACCGTCGGATCGCGCGTCGACAGGAAGATGACAAACGATGGCGAAAGATCGATATCCTGATCGCCGAGCGTAATCAACACACGGCCACCGGTACGGCGCAGTTCACGGTTCAACACCGGGTTCAGGATCGGATCGTAATTCTCCACGTCCTGCAGGAGCGG
>JXXA01014370.1:0-13403 GCA_000956255.1 Anopheles punctulatus
CCACGGCACCGAATGTTGTCCAATGGCGGCCGCTGTTGGTTCTAACTCCGGTAAGATCGAGAAACGGCGAACGTTTCGAAAGGCAGCGTTGCTGAAGCGGACGCGTACCCTGTTCGAAGCGTCAAAGAAGAAGATATGGGCAATGAAAAAGTTTGAAACACCGAAAAAACTTAACGCCGTAAGTAACGTTACCGGGTCAGATCCTAACATTAATCGCAACAGCTCCTCGAAGAAGAAGTATAATCTTCATCACAAGCATTTGGGTTACACGCCAGATCATTTGCGATGTAAATCATGCGGTTCGGGTCGAGGTCGGGATAAAGGTGATCGGGAAGAGGATGTTATAGCTCCTAAAACCTACCGCCCCGTTCGACAGCATCCTACCCGCGTGGTGGTTGTAGATGATGATAAGGAAAACCGATTTCCTGAAAATAATGATCAAGGCAGTGATGGTAGACAGCAAAGAATAGGAGAGGAAATCATTCGTAAGTCGGCACGCAGTCTAAACTTTGCTTCGGCTCCAAAAACACAGCGCTTGAACAGCTCACCGGTGGACAATCCTGACGAGATTGAGTTATCTCCGAGAAAGACCGGCAAGCAGCAGTTGAGCGAAACAAAGTTCTTAAAGACACTGAGAAACTTAAAAATATCCCCCAAACGGATGTTTCGCTTTTCGTCCCACTTCTCCACGTCACCCGTCGATACGGAGACCAATCCATCGGCAGCTAGTGAATGCCACATTAAGGGGGAGTTTCAATCGTTCGATGATCTAAATCTTGACGATGTAGCAAATATGGGCGATTTTCTTAGTAACATCAGGCGGAAAATAGACGGAGCGGAACAAATGCCCGATCAGCGTGCGGTAAAGCGTAGCCCTGTGCGACAGTCTGCAACGGCCCGGGCGTACGTTCCGGTTGATGTGCACGGTGAGCGGGAGGATGATCCCATCTATCAGGAGATATCTCCGAAAGGTAACAAAATGATCCTGAACGAGTTTATCAGCAGCGAAACGAACAAGCGCTACCTGATGGTCAACAACAATCCAAACATCCTGTACGCTATGGTGGAGAGTAAGCCATCGCGACTACGGTCCGCCGCTGGAAGGCTAGGTAGAGCACGTTCCCTCACCAATGTGCAAGGATCGTCGAGTGTGGCGGATCCGACGGTCACCTCAACACCGATCAGCAAACCTCAGAACAACACCAGCAAAAGTCAGGTTAAGCCGAGCAATCGTCGTGTCACGATGTCACCGCGCATTGTTGATCATGCTGCTGACGATGACGATGGTGGCCAACAGGATGCCGAACATGAGAGCCTCATCTATCGTACGGCTCTGATGGATCAGGCTGACCCTTCCGGTAGAGCTAGCGGAAGCGGTAGAGCACGCAGATCCTTCGACGTCACCGGAAGTACAACCGGCAGCTCCACGCGACGTTCACTGTTCGCTAAACCGACATCAACCGATCGTTCGGCTTCAGCTCAACAACAACAGCAGTCAACTGATGATAGTGATATTTCGATTTTGCAGGAAGAAGAAAGTGGGGAAGACACCGAAACGACGGGCAGGCGGACGCCGATCGTGGATGAGCCACTGATCGTTCGGGAGCGTGTTGAAGATCGTTTGGCTGCTGCTCGTAGGGAAACGGAGCGATTGCAGCAGAAACCAACCGGTCGTCGTGCGGAGTGGCACAAGAGGGGTAGTGGGAACGGAAGGGAGGATTTCTTCGCCTTCGAAAAGGACATTATAGTGGAGGAGCAAATGATGGCAAACGGGCAGCAGCAGGACATGGTGGGAAGTGTGATGGGTCAAAATTTGGTAACATTTAGGAAGGCGCATAAATCTGTACAGGTCAAAGTGGACGGAACCGGACCGGCACCGCTCAGCTGCTTCGACACGGATGGTGAGGTGAGTCGCGAGCAGTAGTTTTAATATACGGTTTTGCTTTTGGTATTTTGGCCAAAATTTTAGATAAATATATGAACGATACGAATAGTTTCTGATTACCATCTTAACTATTTTAACAGATTGAATCACTTCGAAAATACGACGATAGAGAAATTGAGGAGCTCGTCCACTCGTTGCACGACAACGTGACACTGTCTGATATTGGAACGATCGATACGGCAACAACCGCATCGTCATCTTCTTCGTCCGCGGGAAATGCACTCGACGACGTCGGTTACGACACGGTTGATCTAGCACATCCCGCACCACGCACTTATCGTCAGTTAGCGATGGGCAAAAATCTAACCATCGACACGGTGGACGTATCCGAATTAATCAGCCATGCTCCGGAAGATAGTCTCTCGACCGATAACGTTTCGCGGCTCACGAGTTCACCGTCGAGCGGCAAATTATCCACATCCGGTGCGGCCGTGATGCGCAATCTCAAAGACAAATTGCGTGCCTCGTTTCGGAAGAGCAAAACATTCATCAAAAACGAACGCCAACGGATCGTCAGCTACCTGCAGGAGGATCGTTCCGGTAGTCGTGCTTCGTCCTCACCAAATTCGTCGTCGACCGCAAGCTCTCCGACGAAACGCATCGTGCAACAGCAAACGCAAGCGACGCAATCCGTTCGCCCCAGGCAGGAAAGTGATGCCGAAACGGATGACCAGCTGTACCAATCGTTCACGGAGGGCAGCAGCAGCATCGTTACGGCCAGCTCGATGGCGGAGCTGAGCAGCCAGCACATGAGCGAGCTAATGCAGCAGATCATCCGGCAGGGAGATGCACGCAAGCAGTTGAAGCAGGCGCTTGCCATTTGTCGTAGTACGCGCGAGTTCGAGTGTTCTCCGGAGCTGATCGAGGCGGAACGATTGCTGCTCGTTGCCACGCAGAAGGAGACGGCCGTCCGGAACGAGCTGAACAAGATCGATTACCAAACGCAAGGGATGACACTAGCCGATGGAAAGCGTGTCGGTACGGTCACGTTGAACAACTTCGAGTTTCCGTTGAAGGAGGCGGCGGTGCGGGACACGTTGTTCAACTACTTCTATGTGGTGGTGTGCACGTACAAGCACGAGGTTAAGGCGACGGTGGCGAAGGAACGGCACAGCGACGGTCGGGTGTACTTCCGCGACTGTGCGATACAGTTTCACAACCTGGACGCCAACTATGAGATTAAGGTGGAAGTGTTTGTACTGCAGCTGCGTAAGAACGTGAAGAACTACAGCTTCGAAAGCCGGTACCATTTGGAGAAGGTGAGTTTATTTAGTTTATTTTTGTTCAGCATAACTGAATTCAAAATTTTCGTTTTGTGCGTAGCGATTATGTTGAAGTAGGTTTGCTGATTTTTTTTTACCGGCTACATTTTAACTGAATGTTCCATCCCTTTCCAGGACACCAAACGAAACAGCTGTCCGTCACCGTCGAAGAAGTTACGCGAAGCCGGCCGAATGCTGTCGTTCCGGTCATCCTCCCCGAAAACGTTCGATTTTGATAACGAATTTTCGCGCCTCAAATCGCAAGGCTTCCTCACGCTGACCTCCTTCACGTTGCTCACTGCAAACGGTGTGGATGGTGAAGGTGACGGAGACGATGGGCCATCGCATCTCGCCGATGAAGAAAGACCGTTCGATGCGACATACGCCACCGCCCGCACCAGTCACACGGCGCATGCTTCCACGCTGCTCGAGGATGGGGATGATGCCGGTGCACCGTCCTACTATTCCACGTCCGGTCACTTCCAGCCGATCGTTTGCCAACGGGACGACCAGAGCGTTGTATTCATCGCGGAGGACTTCAAGTACCTCACGCTCGACTCGATGGCGTACACTTCGAACATGATCGGCACGATCGGAATGAGCGTACGGAGCGAAGTTCGCTTCCAGGGTGCCGATGTGAGCGGCTTTCTGGATGTCGGCGAAAAGGGAGATGACGGTATCACCTGGAACCGCCGGTGGTGTAAGATGAATGGATTTATGCTCGCGTTCTGGAACTATCCACAAGAGTGCCAAGAGAAGGTAAGTTGTTTTCGTTTTTATTATGTTCGTTTGTGCCATGTTCCATTTTGTACTAACAACACTACGTGTTCTCGTCCATTCTCAGCAACCCATTCTCTACATCGATCTGGTGAAGTGTATTAACGAGCGGATCGAGCTGGCGGATCGTACGATCTGCTCCCGGCCGCGGACGTTTAAGGTAGAAATCTTCTCTTCCCGTTCGGCGACTTCCGCTCCCGGTGGCGCCAGCTGCAATAGCAGCGGCATTGGCAGTTTCCGCAGTACGGGAGGGCGCACGACAAGCCCGGTATCTGTTGGTGGTGAACATAATGGCGACACCGCCAGATCCGACGAGCGTGGTTTGCTCCTTCCGATGTCCCCCACGGGTAGCGAGCGTGCCCGTAGACAACACAACATTAAATGCTACCTGCTGGCGGCAGACACACAGAGTGAAGTGAAGTGTTGGTTGGTGGAGCTAAATCGCGTTGTGAAGTTTTTGAAGGAATGGAAAATTTAAATGCACGTGCAATATAATTGAACAGGATAATCGAAGACTAACAGAGGATCGAAAAGAATGCAGAAATGCACATCTTTTTCGCTCCTCATAGCCATTACCTAGCGCGCTCTATTCTTAAGCCTATCTTATTTCGTTAGTGGCATTTTCGGCACTACGAGTGTGCTCTGTATTTTTGTTTTTAGCTCGTCACACAATGCAGCTTAAGTTTATTATTATTGTAATTCGCTCTCTGGTTAATAGAGTTAAGCAACGGTATTGGTAGAACAAGAACGGAAAGAAGTGCCTTTTTCACTTACACTACAGCCTAAGCAAGATTTCATTTGTAGCAAATAGTATTACCCTGGAGATGGAGAACTACGGCAAATAAGCAAGACTGTTCCTTCCCACTCCCGGTTTGTAGCGAAAAGTCAAAAGTCAAACAAGCGCTTTCTGGTGGCAAGTCTGTGTGCCAGTGCAACGTTTGTTTAGATTAGGTTTGTTGTGTTTTGCTTTTGTATTTAAGTTTGGACAGTTTATGCTCTCATAGACTACAGCTATCGAACACATTCCTCGGCAGCGTTACGTGCCTTGACGATGACGAAAGTGAGAAAGTTCTATTACATTGACTTCGAATGTCGGACTTCGGATCCAGTAAGCGATCTCATGTACATATTAAACTAGAGCAGCCAGTGTTTGGATTACTTAGGAGGGTGATAGAAAACGATCAAGACTGGTCGAAGAACTACGACGGCTGCCTTTTTCATGCAAAAAGGAATCTTTGAATTATTTGTTATTTAATTCTCGCAAATCGATGTACGGAAATATTGTTCAATTTGTTTTTCAACAGTTCTTATTCTTTCGAAAAGTTAATAATAAACAGACAACTTTGTGTGCGACACGAAGCACTTAAATGGGTGGAAAAAATTGTCATTTTATGCCGTTTTAAAAGAATGTGAGAAAAACAACATTCCTAACACTAGAGCTTTTCACCTTTTTTTAAATAATCATTGACTACAGATGAACGAGAAGGAGTCAGCATCAGTTCGGCACTTTCGACGTTGAATGCAAGGCAAGTTACGAGTTTCGTTGATTGGTTCGGAATCATCAAACAGCAGATCGTCGCGCTTTGATCGTGCCAAGCAAAAGTAAGTAAACACGGTTGGAAAAAGGCTGGAAAATAAATGATACTTTTTATTCAACACGGTTTGCCTCACTAGAAGAGAATGGGAAGTGGTGTGTAGTTTAGATAGTTTAGTTTAGGGCTATGAGCAGGTTCCTACACGGGCACCAATCTGTTCCCATTTAGCTTGTGACAATCGGTACGGCTCTTCCGACTACCGAAGAGGAATAATAATTTGTAGTTACACTTTTGCTGTGGTGTGGGCTTTTGTTTCGTCTGCTGTCTGTCTGTGTATGTGTCTTTATATGTTTGCTATAAAATTTTCCTAACAATAGTTGCTTTACTCGCATGTGTGTGTGTTTTTTTTTGTTTGCTTTGCAATTTGTGTGAAGGTCAAATACATATCTGCGTAATTTGCTGCATGTATAGTTTTATATATATATGTATAGCTTTTATGTTCTCTTTATTGTACGAATAGTATTGTGTAATAATAGATTATCTCTTTCGTATGTTCTGATACGTACTGTATATCCATAATGTCTTAACATGCAATTATTGTGGTAGTGGCATACGTTTCCTCACTGGTAGTTATGTATATTTATATATAAATTCAAATCGATTATATGCTCTATTTGTAACCATCTCCACTGCTCGTGAAACGCTCGGTCCGTTGACTGCGGGGTCCCCGTTCGGTATGTTTACAGAAACCATATCGTTCACCAATCTGCAGCCCTGCGTTTGCTTCAGCGTCTCGTTTGCTTGCTTGTATTCCGTAACAGAATTTGCTATCTTTCATAAAATGTTTTTTTTTTATTTCTACGCAAAAGTGATTAGTATCGCATAACATAGATAACGCGCTGAGTCAAAGAAACAAGGAGTCCTCGAAAGGTCCCGAAAAACAAATGGGCAGCAGTTTCGCTTGCGGTAAAACGAGGAGAAACCGACTACTGATGAAGGGGATTATATTTTATTTATTTTTGCTTGCTCCTCAACCTGCTACTGCTTTTTTGCACCCCCGGGCGGCACACTGAGATGTTTGGGTGCGCCATCTACCGGGGATGCCCGTTTGTGTCTGAATGTGTGTGTGTTCGATATCTTCTTGCCACTTTAGCACGTTTCTGCATTGCTCTACTGCTTACCGAATTAATAAACGCTACTTGTTGTTCAATTCATTGTAATATTGTTTTGCTTTCTATCATCGTATAAAAATATGCTTGTGGAGTTGCATGTGTGCGCGCGTATTCTGTGTTTGTTTCATAGAAAGAACGCTAGTTTTTTTTGCCGCTGACTCGATAAATCTAGTAGGCGTGCGGAATGGTTGTAGTATATAAACCCCTGCCCTAGAAGCTTGCATGTGTGTGTTTTGTGTCTGATATTGCAGTTGTAAGTTGTGTGGTTGTGTAGACTAATTATTACTACATTGTTAGTAGCTCAAATGTAAGCAATTTGGTGTAAAATTTGTTGCGGTAAATTGCGATTTCTGCTCATCGGTTTCATTCATATTGGTTCCCCGACGAGTTGTCTACTTGTAGTGTTTCTAGTACGTTACTTTTTGTCCTCCTACCGGAACAACGCTCCAGTTTCAACAGTATTGTGTTGTGCACTTTGGGTACGGTGTTTTATTATTTTAAGCTGCGTACAAAAAAAAAACGCCCTAAAACTTTCCTTTTCCGCACAACTAGTAATGTAGCTTTGGTCTAGGGGAAGAAAAAAAAATCCAAATTATGCGCATTGCATATTGTACGCTTTTTCTTTTATTGTAACTTGCTTCCATTTGTTGGGGATCGAAAACTTGTTGTAAAGTGAAGTGTGTTTGCCATGGTTTGTTTCTGTTCTGCCACGGTTTTATCATCACGGTACGGGATGCTTCCTTCAAAGTGTACTGTGTTGCCTTTAACGTTCAATAATTCCCATATAAATATATAATTAATTGCAACGCACGAGCGGCTGTTCTGTTTGCGTATTGTATATCAAATCACTACTAGATTAAGGGCGTCCTTTTTCACCAGCGCCATCTGTTGTATGCCATTGGCTACGGGAAACGTAATGTCCTTTATCGATCCCGATAATGGTCGGGACACCGTAAGTATGTTGGTGGTGTGTATGTGTGTGCATCTATGTATATGAATATGTATGTATATTTTGTGTATAATATGCGTGTATAGTTTCTTTTTTTTCTCATCTACAATTAAGGTCCAATGGTTTGCATCCCATCGAACTAACACTACCTTCACTACTATGATTTCAATGCCAACTACGCTTGCTCGCGTGTCCTTGGTTCATTCGTGTTTGATGGTGCCACTTGGTGAAAGAGGCGAATGGATGTAACCATATCCTGCGGCTCTCTCCTGGCCCTGCAGGGCGCTTGCTTGCTGTTTGTTTTTTTGTTGTTGTAACGCACTTTGCACTCCGCAGCTTATTGGAAATGAAATGGATACGGAAGTATCCCATCACGCGTACGCAACGCTTCCCACGGCTGGAATAGGCAAGCGTTGCGTACGATTTTGGGCACAACGATATCCACTATCGACTTAAGTTTTCCTTCTTTTGTGTTTGTAAAACTAATTTGAATGGTTTGTTTCCTTTCGTCTCGCAGGCACCTGACCCGCCGGGGGCTCCCATAACGAGGGCGTCGTGCTTCTGTTTCGGATACGATCGCCACGTCACACTTTCGCTTTCGGTTTTACGGATGGTGTTGTTGAGGGCTAGTTCGTTCGTGGTCACCGTGGCGGCGCGGCAGGGGATGTCGTTTGCTGCACCGTTGGACGTGGGGACGATCGCACCCGAAACGCGAAAAACGCACCCTCGCACGGGAGACTGGGCTTGGATGGAAGGGGGTGCGCTCGATCGCCCGCCACCTTACACCGTGAGCGTGAACTTCCACACCCGGTTCGGTCCGATCTCGGTCACGTACATGGCCGAGCCGTTCGGGCAGAAGGTGATCGAGTGCGGATTCTCAAACTTGCCCCAGTGGTCGATGATCGTCTCCGAGCGCGGATCGATCGTGAAGCCACGGACCGGGATCATCGGCGAGGTCGGCCCGTTCACCGCGTACACCAGATCGCCGTACGCGGCAACGTCGAAGACGCGCCCCAGATCCGGCTCCTGGATGGTGGCCGCCTGCGTCCCTTCGCCGTACGATGTCTGCAGCCCGGCCCGCGGACACACGACCCGCATGTTCTCCCGGTCGGCCACACACACCATATCGAGATGCTCGAGCAGCGCCAAGCCGTGCGGTGTCTGCAGCGACAGGAACTCGGGCGGCTGTGGGATGGTCCGGATCAGGCGACCCGCCGCGTTAAACTTCAGCAGCCGGCTGTTGCAGTACCCATCGGCAACGAAGATTTCTCCCGTGCTCGCCACCGCGACGGCCGTCGGTTTGCACAGGTGGCTCTTGGATGCGCCCGGCTCGAACCGATGGCCGAGCGTGATCGCCGGATAGTCCCGGCCGGGCATGAACTTAAACACCTGGTGCAGCGCCACATCCGTCAGCCACATGTTGCCGTTCCGGTCGATCGTGAGCCCGTGCGGCATGTAGAAGATACCGGCGCCGCGCTCTTCCAGCACCGCACCGTCCGCCGCCGCCAGCGTCGCGATCGTGTTCTCCGGGATCGGACCCTCGGCAGTGTGCTGGTAGTGGTGGCTGTCGTTGAAGCTCCTGGAGACGAGATCATCATTTACGGCACGGTCACTTGCGTTGGGCTTCAAGTACGCAGCGAAACAATACTCACTCCATGGTCCAGGTGCGGCTGCCACGATGGAAGATGACCGGGTTGCCCTGCAGATCGATCGTAACGGCCGTCACCTGACCGAAGGCGTGTTTCACCTTCGGCCAGTCCTCTACGAGCTTCGGTTTCGGCGGACTATCCAGATGGGAGGTGTCGACCGGTGCCACCGGTGGCTGTGGATGATTTTTCAAGCAGTCGGTGGAACGAAATTTATTAACGTGACAGTTTATCGAACAAAAGTTTATCATAAACGCAAATATTAGGACTACACGAGAGGTGTCATCTGCAAACATGATTACGCACAGATCCACGATATTTTTGACCTATACTCTTGCGGATATAAATCTACTCTATAATCTTGAATTAAGATCCTTAGTTCTGTAGTCTGGCAAGGAGCGTAGGAGCGAGCCTGCCACCCACCACCGATCGTGGGTTCCAATTTTATCATGATTAAGTATAAAAAGCTAGAAAGTTCGTTGGAAAAGGGTAAGACGGATGTAATAAGTGTCACCATTAATCTCCACAGTAATTTGCCGACTGAGAAAGATTTTCAATTAAAATAGAGCGCCCCAACGCAAATAGCAAACACTGCCTGCTCGGCGACCAGGTCAGGTTCTTATACAAAAGGCACATCCAATCCAGCGTGCGCGAGCCTTCTAATGAAAGCGTAAATTGTACACCACACCACCGCCATCAACAACGAGATGGAAGCCGTTCCCTCCGATGGGCGCACATATGATGCCCACCTGGGACTTGTGGGAGCCCCATAGCGGGTATGATTATTGATTTATCCCAGGCCTCCGTCCTCCACCCAAACACACCTACAGACACATGCACACAGAAACATAAAGCTGCTGATAATGCGTTCCTTCCTATCGATCCGGTCGCGGTGTGCGGCCTGTGGTTACCTTTGGGTAATATTCTTAGCAACCATATTTCTTACATCAAACCGGCGAGAAGGAACACGTTAACGGTGGCACGCAATCACGTGTGTGCATGTGTGTCTGTGTTTGGGTAACGAGTTCGCCACCCGGTACGCTGGGAAAACCATCGACACGTGCAAATGCTCATCGGCACAGTAATAAAGATATATCTTCACCGTGTTTTTGGCGCACGCGGCAAGGCACGCATCCACGGTAGCTGATGCGTATCGACAAATAAAAGCTCCCAAACAGAGCAGGCCCTTTACATGACCAAACTTTTCGTCACTCGTTTCAGCTGCCAAAGCGTCGGTTCCTTCCCCCCCCCCACCCGTGGAAAGTCATGATTAATGCAAACAACACCAAAGGTCGAAGGTGGCACGATAGCGCGATTTACATGATGAATGTCTTCGGAAGATTATTTCCTCCTCAACATCCTCGCGTCACGCTGCCAGCTGCCAGACACAGATCGCCACCGAAACAACCTTCTCCTGCTGCTGCTGCTGCTGTTGCTGCTGTCGAAATACAATTGTGCCCATGTTCGGTCGAGGACCTCCCGTCACAATAGGATACTGTGCCGGCACATTAGCCGAAGGAAAGATTACGCGGCGGGACCATTAACTCAAAAGCTTCTCGGTTCACAATGTACGGAGAAAAATCATAATCCGGCCGGTCTGGTTTTGTCCGGTTGCGGCAGCATTCCGAACGAGCCGCCACGATCGGATTCGGGCGTATAACTTTCAGAAACATTGCGAAACGGAACCAGATCATCTGAAACGACACTCGAGGGGATGTCGCGCTTTTAGTGGAAGCTCGTGTTGTAACTTTTTTTCTTCCCTCTGTAACTCCGTAAGTGTCAAAATATGGCGGATGTATAATTCAGCAAAATTTTTATTTCGCTTTTTTATTCTTTTTTTTTAGAGTGGAATCCTCTTTTACACCTGAACGTCCATTACACGTATGAGTACCGACAACGCATGGCCAAGAAGGAAACTTAATCCCTTCCCACCCCGTACCCATATGGATTCTGGGCACTGGCCGTTACCGGGGAGGACCGGTGAGGCACACAATTTATGCGTTACCGTCGGGCCAGGAGCCATTGCACTGTGAATGGTAACGCACAGCTTCCACTTGAACCGGAGAGGCCATGAAACCGTTTGTTTATTATCGTTTGGGAACAGTTTTCGGCCAGCATTATGGAGCTATTAATCATCGCAACCTTATGCTTGCGTTGTGTAAGGTTCAATGATAGTAAAGTTTACCATTGGAACAGGAGGGTTGGGGTAGGGAGTGCAACGGCCGGACTTTGATGTATGTGTTTCGGCTGGCACCATAAAAATCCTGCCGTTTTTTTACTGGAATCTGAATATGTAATTTTGTTCCAACTCAGGTTGAAAACATTATCGATTTATAAATGCTTCTACGTTCATAAATTCTACGAGATGGATTGAAATTTTATCTCTAAAAATTATTCACACGTATGCTTTGCAATTATGACAGTAGGCGAAATGATTAAAGTTCACTAGCATGAAAAATCAGTGGCTTTTGCTACATTAATTGCCACCCCTATCAAAGTCTGACTGACGTTGAGCTTCTCGTAAAGGCTGCGCCGGTCCTGCTTCCATCAATCCGACAGGCAGGAGTTGTTTGACAGTTCGAAAATCAAAATTTCGTTTCAAACAATTAATTCGAGTAGCAACCGAAGTGGCTATGAAGACTACAGCTGGGACTTAAGTGGTTAAAATTGACACTTGGGTGCTAATGTTGCCAAGCGATGGCTACTACGATGTAGATATCAAACGAAAATTAACACGAATCGTTTATTAACCTCTCACACGAAGTTAAGAAATGACCAACCTTATGGTTGAAAGAAAGAAGGGCTTGTCGTTAGTGAAAAGTATTAAGTTAATTTCATAGAAAAACTTCCACAAATTGGATGATGTGCAAAACATGGTTTGTAGGGCTCTTAAAATTATGCTTTGGCAGTCTACTAAGTAATCTAAACTGGATGATAGATAGTGATGTGGAATAGCTTTCAAAATTTAAAAAGAAAAACTTAGAACGAGTTGGATGAGGAAGGTGAAGGCAGTTTATAGGCTTTTATATTTCTATAATGGTTTCTTTCAATCATGAGCACATGATCGTGATTTAATTTTCTCCTAGCGAAACTATGAGCTTTTTACTGCTTCAATCGTAAATCTGCGTATTATCATTTCCGCACGCGCTGCACTTTGGATCGCAAAGATTTTAAAGCTGCCTAGGACGGTTCGCAACAATAACGATTGAAATATACTGTGCACATTAAATAACGTTTAACTGTCGCTCGGTGATAGTCTAAAAGCACATAAAACTACGCAGCGTTAGTGCGAAACCGGATATAATATTGTGAAACCCACCCATTATTCACAAGGACGAGCTTCAACTCGTGCTCTGCAAAGCGTAGCGAACTCCGCTCCGACTCCGACTTGGTCGAACGTGTGCTAGGAAAGTTTGGACGCTCTGGTGCTTCGCACTATTGCGGTTGTTGTGTGGAAAAAAAAGCAACAACGACTATTTGGCACACGGCTGTTGCAATTAGTTTTTATTGCCACCCGCCTGCAGGCAGAGCCCGAACGAACACGCAGATAATGGTCTTTAATCATAACCGGCCCACCGGCGAACGCGACAGGCCAAGAGTTTTCGGGACGCCACAACGCAACCAAAATGTGCAACCCGAGTAGCGTCCCGCAGCGCGAGAGGCAGGAAGATAACGTAATAACCACTTAGACACGTTCCGGTTCCGGTGGGGTTTTCGGGCACGAGAGCCACCACGAGCACCCGTTACCCGGCGTGCATGCGAATGTGTTTTGCATCTCGGTTTTAGCCCGGAAGCGGCACCGGCATAGCTGAAATATGGTTCGTAAATAATATCACACGAAACTGAAATTGATTTCGTGACGTTCAGCCGGAGGCATAAAAAAAACGTGTCCATCACCAGCGAAGGTGCCGCGAGGCTCCTGGGAGAGTTCGAAGGCTGTTAAGCCCGGGGGCCTTCGTCGCGAAGTCATAAACAGCAAGCACGCGTTAATGCGTCCCTGTTGCCGGTCGGATCCGAACGCGCCCGGTGCGTCCGCTTTTAAATGCGACATTAACACTACCCGCCCAGGAGTGGATCGAGTGCTCCATATTGGGGAAATTCAGGTGTCCATTAGAAG
>JXXA01014373.1:0-13430 GCA_000956255.1 Anopheles punctulatus
CTGCGGCCCATCATTACCGAATCCGTTCGCATCCAATCAGGAATCTGAGACGAGTGATTATATGTTCTCCTAACCAGTTTTCGTTTCTTTCGTACAAATCTTACATCTCCCACCCCCCCTTTTTGTCCACCCTTCCCTTACCCGTCCCCGTTCGTGGGTCCACTCGGGTCCAGCGAATTGTCACCGGGACGCAGCTGTACGGGTTGTCCACCGTCGTCGCACACCGCCGCCATCGACCGCCATTAGCCTCGTCCACTAAGTTGGGGGCTCGTGAACGCTCGCGCCAAACGGTAAACAGAAACACGGAATCGCGAGTAGGAAGTGGTTTGCTAGATAGTTTTTCGCTAATAATCCACACACATTCATACACACACACACACACACACACAGACTCACGCGGCTTTAGGATCCCTCATTCACACGTTGCCTTCACGCGTCGATCCCATCGTGTGTATGCAAATGCGTTCTAGATGGCTGACCCATGAGACGGGGGAGGGGAGGGGGGGGGAGAGTTGGTAGGCATCCACCGTAACAACAGAACAGCACGGTACGCAACCACACCGCGTCCATCGAGAAGCGAAGCCCAGGAATTGGATGGGCGTGAATGTTTGCGATATTACGGAGGCCCAGCCATATTTCTCTATCGGAACAGGTTCAGGCTTCTTACTGGGGACGGTCGTATGCGCGCACGGGGGTCGCACACGCGCTTACGACATTCTTGCTTAAGCCCGCCCGCCCGGCCGTTCTGTATCTTTCTTCAAACCGCTTTACGGCTTAGGCCACGCAATACGGCGGCACTGCTGCCCTTATGATGCTGATGATGATGGTGATGTCCATTATTATTGGCATTAGCAGTGCTGTTGTTATTATTATTATTACAAAGCGGTTCGACCGCGTGGACCGCCGCGACCACCGGCGATACCACTTTCTTCGTCCTCCTACGGCTGCTGGCCGTCGTTCTGAGCTCGGAGTCGGAGTACGCGAGGCGTGAGAGGACACCGGCACCGATCGCAAACGGGCGATCTTTGGCGTACTTCGCTCAGACATTGGCAGCGATTGATGCGAGCGAGTGCGAATGAGAATGGCGCAACGAGGCAGCCCAAACCCGAGCCTGGGCCCGTTCGACGTGTGGGCGGACTTCGCGTACACCGTATGGTTATTACCCTGGAACTGGTCCGGCGTGTTCGCTTCGGCGCGTTGTTCTTCTCGCGGGCGTACTGGCGAGCTGTTGTGAGCTGGACTCAAATTTTGTTCAAATCCAGCGCTGGCAAATCTTGGCGACAATGCGAGCGTGCGTAGTTTGTCCGAGGCACACGCTCAGGCACACGCTCGGAGCCACTTTCGAGTGCGATCGAAACAATCGCTCCATATCATGCTTCGTACCGGCCGTAGCAGTAGCACTATGCTCCTTATCATACGTACCCGACAGCAACGCTTGTCGCTACCGCTACCACCAATCATCAACATCCTGCGACTGCACCCGCCCACGACACACGTAATCAATTGACACCCAAACACAAAGGCACACTGATTTATGCATTCGACTGGCTTTTTTCTTTTTCTTTCTTTCTCTAGGTTCGGGATCTGGTGGAAAAGTGCACCTGTCCGTCGCAGTTCCCGATGGTGCGCGTCTCCGAGGGCAAGTACAGGATCGGCGATACCAAGGTGCTCATTTTCGTGCGGGTAAGTAACTGCTTGCTGTCTGCCCACGAACACGTCCCGGCGACACTCCGGAAGGTATTGCCGCGCCCGTGCGTCCGTGGGCTGAATGTGGAATGTTTCCGTGCGCCCGGCTCGCTCCCGCATACGGTGGCATTTCTGTCATCTTCCGAACCGTGTTTCGCCCAGTTCCAAGCCGGCGATGAGCAGGGCTTAAGAACATACCGGGTGCGATTATCACCTTTCCCACCTTCAAACGGTCGCCGTTTTACGATTCCGTGGGAAACGAACCACGAAAACAAACAGCTCTCATTATGCATCCCACACACTGCATGCCTTCTCGGAATTTTTCGGTGAACACAATTGTAACGCATCGTTCGGTATTTTCGTGCACTTGCACACCTGCAACCTCCAAATTCAAAACCCTCCTAAGCAGCGGTTCGTACCTGTCGAATAAATTCTATTCCTTTCATCCGTTTTGCTTCGCTGAGATTCCGGGAAGATCTAGCCTTCTTCCTTTGCTAGAGCTTTTCGATTATACCCAGACCGCGTCAAACTGTAAGGATTATGAAGGACTTGCTTCCGGACGCTCGGTAACCTATAGATGCATCAGCTCATCAACCAACATCGTTCAAGAATTGACGAAGGCACGACACAAGCCAAGAATGACGACACCATTTTTTGTTGTGTTTGTGTCCTCGTAATCATCCCTTCCTGTGTACCCACTGCTATCTTGACATGGGCATATCGTTATCTATGATTCCACTGTTTTGGGCGTTTATTTGAAATGCTTCTTCCTTTTACACCATACCTTCGTTTTTATCTTATCTAAACAATTGAGGGGTGTATGTAGCTATATTAATTTTCTCGTCTAGATGTTTTTTTTTGTGGGGTTTATCGATCGTATTGAAGCATCGGCATATAAAACTATGTTGAATAGAGCCAGGTGCAAACGATGAATTAAAAAGGAAACTACATGATATGTGCATAGATTTTTTTATTACAACCTTTTAGCAACACCCGCTATATATAGCAAACCTGAAATAGAATCTCAATATATAACAAAAATGATCTATTTAAATAAACCTTGGAATCGATGGACATGGATCAGCCACAAAATAGGACCTAGAATTGAACCTATTAAAGCATACATTACTGCAAACCTGCATGTGTTGCTTTACTGCGCTCAGTCCTAAGCGTAAGAGGTATTTTCTTTGACGATTGACGTGTTAACATCAAAGGTTCACGCTACATGCGCTACCGGATTTAGGAGAGTACCAGAGCAAAGGGCGCACATGTGGGTCACAATATTGCGTGAACGTGACTGCGCATCCATCATACAGGCGAAAGAAAAAAGAAAGACCCGGCCGAACCGAAAGCCCGCGCGCGTTCGGTTCAAAGAGTTTGGTTCCGCTGCAATGAACCCTTGCGATTACATAAGGCTCACAGCCACCGGGACCGCGGTCTGCTCCACGGCCGCACATGGCACGAGCAAGGGGTTCAACAATGTAACGAAATCTTTTACGAAAGCGGCACCCCAAAAGCAGCATAAAAATCATTAATCATTTATGGAACGTTATCTTTTCTTCCGCGGTGTGCCAACCTAACATGGAACGTCGCTTCGCTAGATTCTTCGCTCGCACGTGATGGTCCGCGTCGGTGGTGGTTGGGATACGCTTGCACACTACCTGGACAAGCACGATCCGTGCCGATGCCGTTCGCAACATCGCTCGTCCGCGTCGGCCCGGTTGATCACCAAAACCACCAATGCCAATGGTATCGAGCTGCACAAGGCTCAAGTTCACTACGATCGGTAGGTATATCCGTGCGAAGGCTAGGTGTGCCCTAATGGTTGGGACGCGTCTGTCAGCTATGACTCTATTTATACACCTTCATCTGCCATCATCTTCTGCAGATCCGGTTCTCCGTGGAAGACTAGTGCGACGCCGAGTCAGAACAGCTCACCGATCAATGGTGGCAGTGGTGCCAGCAACGGTACCAACATTAACACACTGTCGCCTCCAGCACGTGCCCGAAGCCGAAGCCGTAGCCCCAGCGCCCAGCGTCGCTTACCGACGGAGAATGGAGTTAGTACATGGCGAGGTTGGAAACCGAAGTCTACCTTTTACTCAATGCGTTGTTTGCTATTTTATTTTTTTCAGGATAAACTGCAACCGCCAGGCTCTCCGTTGAAGACGTCGCGACGTTCCGTGTCGCCAAGTCCACGCCGTATCCAGGAGAGCAACGGTCTAGCCAGCAAGCGCAAACCGGCGGTGGTCTCCCAGCAGAGCAACGCTTCCAGCGTTGGGGTGCACTTTGAATGTGATAAGGAAGCAGCGACGGTGATGCCGGTTACCACGGCAACAGCTGTGCCGTCAGATGATGAAAAGAATCGTTACGAAAGTGTCAGCGACAATGGGAGCGAGATCAGTGATGAAGGTTACCGCAGTTTGGGTTTGGTGCCGGGTGGTGGCCAAGGCGCAACCACGACCGGCGCACAGCGCAAGGGTTTCGGAACCAGTCAACATTCGAGCGAAGATGCAGATACGAATGGTAAGAGTGACCACTGCTGTGAAGGATGCCGAATGTTTCTCACATGTCTTTTTCTTCCCACACTAACCGCACAGCGCATCTCGATACGACTGCATCCGACCTGCAGACCAGCCCGACGGAGGATGAAAGCTCGACCAAAAGCAACGACGAAGAGCTGACGCCCATAACGGACGAATTGACGGCGGTCAACGGTAGCACGGAGCATGACTCACTCATCGACTGCCCGGACGGTGGGGCCGCATCCGGCACGTTCGAGAGCTACGGTGTGTACGTGAACGACGACGAAATCACGGTGGACATTGCGAATGCGACCGGTTTGCGCAAGACGGGCTTTTCCGATCGCATCCTGGACCGTACCGGTGGCTCGGCTTCGGCCGCTGCGGCTGGTGCCGGTGGTGGCACTGCCGGTTCCCGCATTCCCCGTTCGCCCGTCGGCCCACGGCGTAAGGAGAGCGCGGAAAGCAATGGGACCACCACCAGCGGTACGGTTACCGACGAGTTGACGGTTGTTGGAAGCGGCCCAGCCAGCCTTCGCAAACCATCCATCGCCAAATCGGTAGCGCGCAAACCGACCGCACTCGCCGGTTCCACCCACCCACCAGAGCCCACATCGGCGAAAGATACTAACACATGGAGCGGACGTTCCAATAAGAAGCGACCATCGCTCACGCCGCAAACTTTCAGCGGTGGTGCTGGAAAGGGTACGACCACCAGTTCTGCTCCGTTTACGCGAAATTCGCCGGTGCGGGCATCCCTCGCGGCGGAACGGACTATGACGGGCCGGAATCGAACCCCGAAAGCGACCGCGGGATCGGCCTGTACCTCCACCAACACGTCACCGAGCAAGAGCTCGACGGATGCGGTGGCTCTGCTACTGCAGCAGATTAAGGACACTCTCGATTCCGGCACGAACGATACGCAGATCGTGGAGCGTGTGCGGCGCCTTGTATCACAAACGAGCGTACCGGATGAGCTGGTGGACGATTTCACCACCGCCTGGGTACACTCGAACGGGAATCTCGATCGATCGAAGGTGTTACTGACGGGGGCTGGGCCCGGCACGGTCACTGGCTCCTCGTCACCGTCGAAAACGCTCTCGAAGCGGGCGAGTACACTGTCGAACGCGTCCGATAGTACGCAGTCGAACTGTCGCGACTTGGCATCGGTCGTTTCGCCGCGCCGACTCGACAAGGGCACGTCGAAGATACCGGCTCCCGTACGCTCCAATACGGGTCTCTACTGACGACGTGGTGCGTAGCCCGTTCAAGCGAAAACCGTGCTACCGTAGCCATAAACCGCGAGGCGCACGAGAAAAGCTTACACTTTCGTACTGATTCGTCAGTCCTTGTTTATCTTGCTTTGCTTCTGCAAGCATCAGTTCGTTAAACATTTTTGCTGATTTTTATACTATTCATCTCAAGCAACAAAAAAGGCATGCCCAAGTACGCAATTTGCAACAAAAAAAAACATGATCTGAATGGCTCTTGATTTATCCACCGTCACCAAGGCTCCTGCTTGTTCACAGCCTAACAGACACTGCGCGCGGGACGTTATTCTTACCTTTGTATTTGTGTTAACTTTTGTCGTTTTTTTTTGTCTTTTTTGTTTCGGAACCATATCAAGAACCGGGGTGAATGGTGAAGAGTGGTTTACTCTTGAAAAAGAGTAAAATTATGCGATGTAGGTAGCGCGTTATCATTCCTGGTGCGTGATTCTACATCCACGCAAGCCTATTGTGCAGATTTTGCATCCCGTTGTTACTCGTGCTTAGGATTGTTTCCGTAGTTAAAAATGTGTCAGCTGTATGCTATACCTTCGCAGCTTGAACACGCCCAACCTATTACATAGTGCGCTTCCAGCTCGTTTTCTCGCGGGAACGTTCCCCGTTGTCCCACACAGAGTTCCCGTGTGCTCATAGTGGAGGAGCAGCAGTGGATTTGAACGAATTGTTGCGATTCTGCCAACCGTTAACCCATCTCCCAGTACATTCTTGTGGTGGAATAAAACTGTAACGAGTCGTTGTGGCGATGTGCAAGACTCACGGGGGAAGAAAAAGAGAATCGCGCGTAGAAGCCTTTCCTTGAAGCAACGCGGAGAGCGCTGAATGACTGACTTTTGCTTTTTTACCGAGTTAGTGTAGGAAACGAAGAGGAAAAAGTAGATAGACGCATGGTTTTCTTAAGAATCCAGCGAACCTACGGTGCGCAACGAGTTAGACAACAGTCGGAAAACGGTCCCCTTGATGCTGGAAAGAGAATGTGAGTTTTAACGAAAAAAAAAATCGTCCACGAAGGACGAGTGTCTTTCCCATCTTTTTTAGCCCTAGCCCTAACAAATGCTGCATTTTTTAAAGATTGCACCATGTTTCCATTTCCATGACTTATCCTCGTGACAGCTAGTTAAGCATAAAGAAAACATAAATGAGAAGACTACATGTATCCTGATGCCTGAAGCAGAGTAACATTGTGCCCGCCACTACTGCAAACAAATTAAAAATCTGAAAGTACGAAATTTAACGTGCGTCCATTTGAGTAGAACGAAATCAGGAAGATTGCAAAACAATATATATATTGCTACAAAAGCCATTTCAAATTTACAGACAGCAAACGGTGGAAAGTGCATGGAAAAGCTTACACGTAGATTAAGAATAGTTGGTCAAGGCGGATCGCAAACCGTGATCATAAAATGGAGCCGCAGCAAAGGAAAAGCAATTATCCTCATCACTTGGTGATGAGCGAATGAAAAAGAGAGAAAGAAAAAAGAAAGAGAGAGAGAGAGAGAAAGAAAGAAAATGTGGGAGAGAGCAAAGCCAGGCATTGTGAAACACATTATGCATAATCAAAGAGTGCTGTGCAATAAATGCGCACCTAGTGTTGAGTTTTTCTTTTCGTGAACTTAACCGTAGCGCCGTCAGCAAATGACAATTGACAATGGAGCCGTAAAAAGAAAGTTACTAACCGAGATAAAAAAAGCTCGTTCTTAAAGCAAAATCAAAACAAAAATCACGATAAACACAAAATCATCATGATAAATCCTTCTAGCATGTACGCATTGTTTAAAGTTTCTTTTTTGCTGTTTTCTTTTAACAATGTATCGAAAAATTTAAAGTGTAGGACAACATGTAACAATTGAAGCACCACTGACTATTTTGTGGAATAATAAAACGTGAATAAAAAGTGAAATCGGAGCCCCTGTGCGGTTTGTCCAAAAAGTAATCCGAAATGCTTTGGGGAACTTACACACCGCTTTATACGACGATAAAGCAGAACTTTATTTCTGCGCACTTGCACTCATTACACTTCGCTAGGATTTTTAACTTCATTATACACTTTTCACAACAAGGTCGTTTAATGTTTGTCCCAGCCGTATGACTTGCCCGGCGTAGGCAATCTCGCAGCCGATCTGTAACAAAAATCATGCCACTAATTATCTTGAGGGAGGTTTAATAGTTGCTATTCGTTACCCCTTCTCCGCCAATAGTTTCTGCGCGGTCAAATCAATCGGAGGAGCTACTTCACGGCGTGCATCACGAACCACGTAGTGATTGGCGGACAATCTGTTTGTTATACCGGATGGAAATTGAGTTACAAGATAAATGACCGGCAAGTGCTGTAAAAAACTTACTTGTGTGCTGGACCATCGGGCAGATTTGGTGGTGGCTGAGTTCTGGCCGCTACGCCATCCTCGAAACGAAGCGCATTCGTGTGTTCTCGCTAAGAAAAACATCCGGCAATAACAGGACGTGGATTACATAATGTGAACTTCTGCAGACCGATTTTTATGTGCTGTGAGGGTTTATAAGGGATACTTACGCCCAGCAGGAATGCGCGCAGTCTCTGCAGCATCGGCGAAATATCACGGCGAACAACTTTCGACATGTTTTGGCCGTGGAAAAGGGGATTGATTGCGACCTGTAGGGAAGATCCCTAGTTTTTTGACCGACTAAGTGTGTTCTACCAGCAAAGCTAATGTTTTGATTTGCACATCCATTGACAGTTGTACGCTTTATCCGTGCTATGCTGTTGATGCTATATGGTTCAACGACTGAGAATTGTTCACGTTTTTTGTTATTCTCAATCTCAATAATTTATTTCTTGTGATTTAAACAATAATTTAATGCATCGAAACAATTTATTTCTTTCTTAAACTATTTATAATTGGATATTTGATTTTTTCTGGACATTTTATTCTGTGTGCCGTCAAAACGGAGATAGCTGTCAAAGATTATTGTTCGCTGTTGTTTAGTGTGCGTTTGGGCATTCGTGTAGTGGTGTAGGCGAACACAGCAGCAAAAAAGTTAGGGTCGGACGGGTGAAAAAGCCAGCGCACAGCGATAATAGCGAAGGAATTTTCATTGCTCCAATAGTTTTCCTTCGTTTGTGGTGACTTTTCCTTTGGCGAACGATAGCGTGCGCGTCCCCGTATCGTCGTTTGGTGCCGTGGTCTCGTGTTTTCCGTTCTGTTTATCGAACCGTAGTTGGCAGAAGAAGCCCCGCACAGGCACAGTGGAAAAAGCGCATTTGCACCCTTGTACGGTTGCGACGGCGGCACGTCGGAAAGATTTCTGATCTAAAACCTCGCGAAAAGTTCATTTTTCAAGTTGTGGAGTTAGTGATACGTGTACGATATCCATAGCACATCGTTTGTGTTGTGATATTCCGCAAATTACGGCCTGCATCGGTGAATCTTCAATGAATTTGTTCGCTTCGGCAATAGGTGTACGTTTCTAACGTACAGGTGACAGGTACAGTGCGTCCCCAAAAAGTGCGTTCGCCCTCGGGAACAACGATTTTCCTCGGGGTCTCGTCTATCAGCTAAATATGCATCGTGCAAGTGATTAAAGAATTGCATTCGTGAAATCTTCTTCAGCGAGAGGGGCGCTTGTTTGTGCATTGTTGTAACATTTTTTTTTCATTTGTCAACCTGTACTCCCCAGTTCTCGCTGTGTGCAATTCCCTCGCTGGCTGGATTGAGAATAGAAAACATCGTTTCATAAAACCGCTGCAGCTAGAGAAACGTGTGCAATAAAGAATATCGCTTCTAGGTCCATTCAGTAGGCTTTATCGAAAAAAAACGGAGCTTCGATTTGATTCTAGCTTCGCGCACACCAGCGGAATAAAGACGTCAGTGAGCAAGCGTGTATGTGTGTTTGTGTGTGGCTGGTGCACAGGAAAATCTCGCAGGAGACTGGGGAAACCGAGTGGTGCGTTTTTGAAAATTCCTCTACAAACCATCTCAACCACCGTTTGGCACTTGGGTGCACAAAAGTCGTTCGGGCACAAGGAAGCAAAAGCATCTTCTCGCGCGTTCTAATACCCACTTCGATTCGATTTTCCTTTCTTCGTGTGTTTTCCACGCGCGCGCGCCCGTTACCACCTCTTCCCCGCAGTAAGGCAGTCCTCGTCATTAGTGTGTGGCTCCAGCATAGTGTATCCCCCCGTTCTTATCAGTGGTAGTTGAAACATACACACAGGCCTATTTAATTTGCGAGAGCGTATTTTGCTTCGTCCTCGTGCGTTGCAGCAAAGCCAACAGCAGAAGCAGCAGCAGCATTATTTCAGTAGTAGTAGCAATCAGCAACATCGTCCGCTTCCATTGGTGTGCCCTGCTGCCAGCCCCGCTTGCCCGACTGCCAGCCTGTCTGCATCCCCCTGTCTGCTCTGTTCTAGGGCACTTTTGTTGGTCATTCTCGTCAAATTCCTTCCCGTGCTGGCGACACGAACAGGCCGCAGTGGTGGTGAAAGTGGTCGGTGGAATAAACCCATCAGCTAAATAAGGAGGCACCAGCATCACCACAAAAAGAAACATTAGGAAAACGTCAATCGGTCGGGTGTGCGTAGCGGAGAAACAGCGGAGCAGAGCGTGTGCTGCTATCGGAAAGGAAAATGTACAGTAAAATGAATGGATATCCTTCGTCATCCTTTCGATCAAGGTACGGTTGGGAAGCTGCTGGTTCTCTGTTGTAGAAACGTGAACCTATTCGTGTTCAGCATACTAGTAATTCAAATGGCACAAAAAGTGGGATTCAAATAAGGCTACTTTGATGCGCCCTCGTATGTGTGTTTGTATGTGGATGGGGGCATGTGTTTGGTTCTGTTTTGGAAAAGGCTACTCCATTCCGCTACGAGAGCAATCAGGACGAACCACAATTTCGAAGGACGATGAGCGTAGCACGTGCGAGTGAGAGAACGAGACATGTGTATAGTGGATAATGGAGCAACGACAGCAACAAAAATCACATCTAAAATGTGCATACAATGAGAGGAGCAGCACCAGCGACGCGGTAGTGGTGTGTTGTATATTGGTTTGGTTGTATATTATAATGAATGAAGGGCTGTTCTCTGGACGGTGGGGCAAGCAAGCGCCAGGGGAAGGGCCAACAACACACGAGGAAATCGATGAAAATGATCCACTTTGAAATAATAATCAAGTCGTCCGAATGAGATAGTAAGGACTCTTCTCTATCGCATAATAGACCTCCCGATCATCGTACAGGCGTGCATATGAGGATTTTTGTTACGCTGCTGCTTTGCGTCGTTTAACGCGACTCGTGCGTGTCCTCATGGGCCGCATGGACACGATAAAAGATGTCAATCCATTTATGAACTGCCGTACCACCCTTTCCTCTTACGAGACCAAATGCATGCCAACAAACACACGCACAAATACACACGTTCAAGCCAACTGTAGTACAAAGGATGTGATTCCAGGGTTTATTTACATTTTAAGCAGCGCAACATTGTCGGCCAGAGCAACCATTTACATGATTTTTGTTTCTGAAAATGTTAACAATATGTTTTTTTTTCTTCTTTCTTTTGTTTCTTTTATCATATTTGATCGTTTTCCAACTCATCATCACCACGCGCTCCGTGGACTTACAACGCGTATGCGTGGCTGCTGTCGCACGTATCAACACCGAAATCCCCATGACGATGGCGCTGGAAAAAAAACAACGACTACGCTCACGCACGTGTCCATCGGGGACACATGTAGCAGTGGCCGGCTGTGGGGAATGTCACACTCGCTACCCTCCGGAATGGTATGCTTTGCCTGTATAATTCCGATCCAAGCCCCCCGCGTTCATGGCGCTTACGGGGTGTGTGTGTGTGTATGTGCCTCGATTGGCGGGTGAGCACTGGTCGGAGGGATGCTGGCTCTCCCGTTTGCGTCACCTTAGAAAACGCGCATCTTTGCAGCTGGGCACAAGCCACTGCTTCGACGAAACGCGACATCGGACATCCAAATCGCTATCGCGTCCCCGCCGTCAGCTGGCGACAACCTGTCGACGAGGATTGCTGCAGTACGGCGCGGTGACGTCGGATCGCAGCTGCGGCTTAGGCCGTGTCTACACATCTGCTTTTGGATATGTCTTATACGTTCTTCTTTGTTTGACTATCGACCACCCGAATCTACCTACTGCGATTGTGCGCTTGTCGTTGTGCTAGATATTAGTATGCTTTGATAAGGGTACCGGTTGAGAACGTTAGATAGAAGGGGATGCTTTCGACGACTCCAATATTGGTCGAGCGTTTGCCGAATCTTCTTGATGAAAGCTTGTTTTTTCGAAATGTTGAACACATAACAATGACCGATTCGATGCCGAATGGATAATGATCTAAATTTTGCAATGTAGCCAGCACCTCCGGCCAGTCTAAACAGCCACCAACCGCCGTGCACCGTCCCGTGTGCGCTATGAGTAGCGCGTATGGCGCGCGCCCCTTTAAAAAAACCGTTCAAATTGTTCTGCAATGTTTCAGTCGAACTACGCCAACTACCTGCAGGATTCCGACTTTTCGTACTCCCGGCCCCGGCTGTACGGCGACATGCCGTCGAGCAGCACGTTTGGCGGTGGTAATTCGTCGACACCGCACCATCACCACCACCACCACCATCACAACCACCACAGCCAGCCGTCGTCGCACCACCACACGTCCTCGTCCAGCACCAGCTCGCTGACCGGCATGAACTTTGGACCAGGGTCGTCCGGGCAGGCCGGGACGAACCTGATCGTCAACTATCTGCCACAGGACATGACGGAGCAGGAAATGTACTTGATGTTTTCTGCGATGGGCCCCATCGAGAGCTGCCGACTGATGAGAGATCTAAAGGTATGCTTGACTGACGCGGCTACAGGGTAAACCGTGAGGTGTATTTCGGGGCCTATGGAAAACTGAATCCAGGCAAATGGTAGCAAACCCCCCCTTTGCGATCAATAACCAAAAGCACATTGAAGCAAGTCGATATGGTGGCATATAAGATGCTGGGAACGTTTTTATGGGCACGCTTGCTGTTGTGCGCACACATTACCGGCTTCCCATTTCGGAGGGGTGGTATTATCATTGATTCTTTACCGTCATTGTCATCATTTCTATCGGTAATGGCTCTCGTCATTAGTTTCTCCTGCTCATTCTCTCCTCTTTGCTGGTAACTGCAGTAATTTAGCATTAGAAATGACATAATTGCGGCTTTCATAAAATGAAGAGCGACGAGGGTAAGGGTGCGAGAATTAGATTCTTCTCAGAGCTTCCGTCGGCTGGCTTCTAGTTAAATGCATTTGCTTTCTGTTGAAGGTGTTTTACTTTTTTATTTTGGAGTATTTTTTTATGTTGTCTAAAATGAGCAATGAACATATTTAACTGTTTGTAAAGCAATTAAATGAAAATCAAAGAGTAAACTATTGTTGGTGAATTGTTAGAAAGCGTAATTCAAGGATTAGTATCTGATCACAAGGAGCGACATTTATAATTATTTTTTTATTTATTTATTTATTAAAAGTGCTAATCAATTTGGTTGTCAAGATTTTGATTGTGATTGTTTTTCTTTACACTTTCAAAGTAGTACTCTTTAATTAATCTATCAAACCTTGAGCCAACATCAAATTTTTACATCATACGATCATTTACAATGCTTTCATGGCAAATTTATGATGCTGGTCCGTAAAAGTAAGGCTAGCCCGTACTGAGGTACGGGCCGTGATTGTGCTAGTTTATTGTTTTCGTTTATTTTTCTATTCTTCCCTTCAAAAACGTGCACTCCATTCCGTCGTGCTTGGGCCCGAAGCAGACTGGGTATAGTTACGGGTTCGGTTTCGTCAACTACTTGAATGAGGAATCGGCGCAGCGGGCGATCAAGTGCTTGAACGGCTATCCGGTGCGTAACAAGCGGCTAAAGGTGTCGTACGCACGGCCACAAAGTGACGACATCAAGGAGACGAACCA
>JXXA01014379.1:0-16566 GCA_000956255.1 Anopheles punctulatus
TATATCACCCCACGTCAAGATGAAAATGGCCTCGCACGCCGCCGCCTGTCCGTCGTCAATAAACTGTAAGACAAATCACCTGATTACGTGTTTATGGAACTGTTAAAACGGTCGCGAGCAGTTCGATGACGGGTTCGCACCTCACCCGAGCCCCGTGTGGCATGTGGTTGTTATGTGTGATACTTTGCCTCTCCTTTACTGCCTGCATTATTCAGCTTATCTGCATCACCGGATCGCACGAGATTGAAATATGGGAAAATTAATTTAAATTCATATTTTTACGATCCACTCTCGCACATCCCTCTCAACGTGTGTTTCCCAGTGTCCCCGAGTATAGTCGATACGGAAAGCCAAGCGGTCGTCCTACTAACGTGAATATGTAATTTCTGAGGTTCCGGCTTGGGTCTCTGGCGCTCGGTGTGATTGTCGTTCACAAAAAGCATAACGGGCATGACAAATAAGCAGAGGAAATACAGTAAGAAGTGAACGAGAAGAATGGACGGACAGAAAGAGAAGAAAGTAAGCGTGAACGTCAAAACTAAAATTCCAACCTAACGACGAGTGAGGTCACTAAAACTACACTACAGTCGCTGGTGCATATACGCACACACTAACTTGCACACGGGCAGACCCAATAAACTACAACTTTATACACATTGTGCTGAAATTTATGCATTGTAAATTATTATATCGAACCATGTTTAACTGGATAATAAAGCATTTAATTTGACTAGAAATAACTTCATCGTTCGTCGTTCCCCGATGGCTCCGGCAAAGCATGGACCCCAATTCCCAACAGGTTAAACATAACGCTAGCTAGGCTGGTTTATGGATTCGTCAGCGGTCAGTTGGCAGTGATAGCCACCAATTCTCTATTAGCTCGGTGGACACACCGGTGATGCATGCGCTGGAATCTGTTGGTTTATGTGTTTCCGAGTCAAAAACCGGGTTAGCCTCGCACACTAGTACGAGTGAACGTTCTGCGCCATGAATCCTGTTTGAGGTCCGAAAGCCTACCGTCGGTGCTATTCCCGCCTGTTTCGATTACCACAATAGGGTAGTTTCGTTCTTTATATGGCCGGCAATCGAGGTATAACAGAGTTTTTTTTCTGGCCTCAACAACGATGTTTATGTTTTATTTACATGAGCAGCCGCAATAAAAAATTCAAATTTTGTCCAGCAACTTTTTCATATTTATGAAACCACAAAAAATCCACACGGCTGAAATAGTTTCCACCACCCGGGCGGTGCTGCGAAGGGGTTTACGCAGGGGTGAAAGAAATGGCCACACCGTAAGCTGTCAAGCTGTTTGCTCGCTGCTCAGGAAATAGGTGTCGAGTCGCATGTTTTTTGAGCGTGATACCACCTAGCTCGGGTCTGGCGTTCCGTTGAGATTGAGACAAGTTGCCGGTGGATAGTAGTGTGACGCCGTACAAATTCCACACACCGTGTGGCCGTCAGTGATTAGTCCAACCAGCACACAAAAATGCAACATCGATTAACTCCAGCTGAGCGCTGGGCTTATGTTGCGGGCAAATCCGAGCGTTTGTGTGTGAGTCAATCATTTTATTCTTGGTGCGCTTATCTGCAAGCTTTACGCCAGCAAGTCGCCAGCGACATTTGTTCGGAACGGGTTCCCAAATTATGCTTGATTTATGATCAATTGGCGGTGGGTCTAGACCAGGGGGTACGTTTGTGTTTGTGGCCAATAAAAAGTAGGTAGGAATGTACAAGAAAGAAGTGTCAATTCATAAATATTTGATTAATGTCAAATCTCTAATAGAGGGAAACCAACTGGGTCGAATCTTCGATACTCGGCAGTGATTAATATTCTGATTATTCTAATTTATTCTACGATTTTACGGCATCGGCTACGGTATGCCATATGGCTCATTAGAATATCCTGAAGCAGCTAGGAATACCGATTGTTACGGATGAACCTTATTCGCTATGATTTGATATGGCAATTGGTTGATAACATAGCAACTAAACAGAACTAAATCAGAAACATAGACACAATAACGCTTCAAGTTATAGTTCACGAACAGTACACTTTAGATAAAATACGTAAGGTATCAAAATTATACCAAATACATATTTTTACGTTTGTTTAAATTTTGATTCAATTGAATAGGATAAAACATCACAAAAGAATACTTAACACGAGCACATATTTGCGCACTTTTGACAAACATTTCGCATAGATTAGCTATGCCTGAGCTAGTTTTAGTCATTTTCTTCAGTCTTTTCTGTTCATTTTCAACCTTTTCGTTATAGCATTATACATGCACCACACGAAAGATCAAACAGGAACATTTTGTCTTAATTATCCACATTTTGTATGAATTAATTGTTTCGCTGTAGTTTTTTTTATTTCTCTCCCCGAAACGAACCCAAATTGCTACAAGCCAAACATTATTCATGAGACATCCACAATTGTGTGCTTTCTTTTGAACCTTCAGGCTCGCTGTCGGAAACGCAGTCAAAACGCTACGGAAACGTAGATGAAATTATCAAAGAGCCACAGCAAATTTGAAACTAAAACAAACCGAATGCATTACAACACTACAAAACGCAAAGGGTAGCAAAAGGGTGCGAATGAACCAACACGCTTCGTTATAAATATTTCATGTTTCTTCATAACGGAGGCATTTTTAAGAACGTTTTTAACACATTTTTAATAAAATTCTTGCACTTGATATTTTTCCGCCGCTTATTAAAAATTCAAACCGCATTTTCACTATCGCACGGTCGCACGGGTGAAACGTGAACATTTTATGTTGTCCTCCGATTAGCTCATGCAAACTGGTTGCGGTGGATTCGAAGTTTATCGTGTCAGATCTAACTTGATTAAAGCGTCTAAAGTTGTTCGTATTAAGATGATCTGCAGTGCTTTCGTAGTCATTTGATGTAGACGTTTGCGATAGTTGGAATAGAATAAGATTTGCTTGAGTTTATCAAACCGCCCTGCCAGAGGCTTTATTTTTTGCAATTATGGTTCCACACATACAGAAAGCGTGAACCTCCTTATATACCTCGGAAAATTTTCATTGTAAAGCATTGTCCGGCATATGAACAGCACCTCGAACCTAGATTCCATTGAACTGGACAACAGAAGTCACGAAACATGATGGTAAGAAGCAAGATTACATCATTTTGCTGGTAATCAAAATAATGATTACATATTGATGAATGACGATAATTTAGGTTCCTTCGTATAATAAACATTAAAGCAACGTATCCCGTATTTATTTTCCCGTGCACACAGCTGCGGTTGGTTGGATAGCTTGATTGTGATATGTTGTTGTCGCTTATGCGGGACAGGGTTGTCGAGTAAACATACTCATACGCGAACGGCAAGCGGCAGAAGTGCAATTCGTTTTGATGTTTAATCAATTTTGACTTAAACAAACTTGCTGAACAGCGCCTTTCTACCTTTTTGCCGTCTCTGGCATCCATCGGTACGGCAAGCGACGTGTCTCGGGCGATCACATAAGCTTTGAACACTTATGAGGAGTAAAGCCCATGATTGGAGGGAAAATAAAAATTAGTCAAAAATTGTTATAGGTAGTCGGGAGAGGAGATATTACGAGCCATTTTCGAATCTGCTTTGTTATTAACTTCCAATGCCGAAGTTCATTACAACCTGCAAGGGCATCAAGTTCATGATGTTTAGTTTAAGCACACAGTAGTAGGGCAAGGCGAATGGGAGTTCGTAATGAAAACATTTTTAGAACTTAATCAACTGTGGAAAACTATATGCCAGTGTTGAAGAGTGCAGAACCTACAACCATTATAAAATATAGAAAATATCTCCAGCAAGTAAACGTTTAATCGATCGTTGTTCAACAGCCCTGTGCTAGTATAGCGCAAACAATGTTATGTTAACCAGCACCAGTAGTTAAAATATTCTGTATTGTATAAAGCTACCTAATGGGATATAGTTTGCAATACCGAAAGCATTATTTTTTTAGCTCAAATTTTATACCTAAATATTCAACATAAAACATTTACGTGGAGCGACAACAATTATCGAGCTCAACAGGTGAAGTGTGAAAATTTTAACACAGTATCTTTAATTTTCACCCTTCAACCAGTTAACAAAATCGCTAACTGAATGGAATTCATGATCGCGATCGCAAGTCGTCTGAAACAAATGGCAGCGCGCTTGTAAAACTGGCATCTTTTTCTCTTCGACGAAATTGATGCAGAGTCGTGCATTTGATCCCAGGGCCATTGTGGAACAGACAGTTGCTACGCTTGAGTTTTTATACATTCATCTGCACATGCATGTAGGTTTCAAGTTGTGTGGAATTATTATTCGAAATGATTAGGGAAGGCGATAAGGTCTAAAACATGTTGTTTTACACCCATTATCGTTACGTAACATAATGGTCACTGACGATGCATACCCACACAAAAAAAAAAGTGCCATGGTCCATTCGTGACAGGAATAAGTTGTATTGTGACGAAATGAAAAGCGAGGGTAAAAGAACCCTCGCCCGTGCACGACGTTTAATAGAATTGCATGCGTTTGTGTTGTCCGAGAAAGTTTTTATGTTTGAAATTGCTTCCACTGAAAGGGAAGATTACGAACAGCCGCGTGCATGAATATGAACAGTAAAAACATAAATTATCCAACGATCGCAATTTGTTTGGAAAATGAGAAAAAGCAGATAAAGGTGAAAAGCTTTTCCATCCATCTTTACTACTACCCATCTGATAGTTGGTCGGTTGACAAAGTGTACTGTACGGTTGGGACTTTAACTATCGGTTTGTAAAAGCGCCATGAAGCAGCACAGGCTGCTGGGAAGGGAGCATTTCGTAACTAATCGTTAGTTGCGAGCAAGAACAGCTCAGCTTCAGATTCTCCCGTCAGTCAGAGCAATTGCAGACACTTTGCAATGAATTTAATGCATTTGCTAGATCTTGTCACCTATGAGTGTCGGAGACATATCTTCTGCCAGCGATGCCCGTGTGCCTTGCTGCTGGTAGCCACTTGCCGTGCACGGAGCCCCACCCAGGAACGCCCGACTACGTCAGCGCAGCGGCACATCAATTGCTCGAGAACCGAACCGTAGCCCGACGCGTACACCTCGAGGAGCAAAACTTGTCGAGTGGAATCTCCTCGGTACATGACAGTTCGGTAATTTACGATTTTCTCCCATCGAATTCATCTTGGAGAAGCAGTTTTTGCAATATATCTTCTTCCTCCGCTGCACACGGCCGTGAGCCTGCTGTGGTTGCTGTTACAGTTGCAAATTAGAAGAAACAGTTCCTTTCCAGGCAGCGCACTTGAGGCGCAGTGCAGTGTGCACCACACACTCCCCGCAGATAGGTTATGTGTTCTGTCGTTCGCAGTATCGTGACGCAGCGAACACAGTGCACTGCCCACCGGAATCTGGGTGGGATCAGGATCAGAATTCCAGCACAAAGTGTGTCTCACTCCCATATCATCTTACACATCACACAGGGAGAAAGGAGGGACGGTTTCTTCGTGCAACGCAAACGGTGCAATGCACAAACGGAACTGATTGTGAAGCGCAAATGCAAAGGGGCTTAATATCTGGTCGGGGCTTTGCTGATAATATTGTCTTCCGGTTCAGCCAAGTGGATTGCAGGATCAACGAACGTGCACAATGTAGCATGCTTCTGCAGTGGAAAATTATTTGTGTACATGATGAAATTGTTAGGAATTGAAATAAGAACAGATAAAATTAAGGAGAATTTTAGATAGAAATACATGCAATTTCTTGGAAATGTACATTGAACTATTCTAAAAAAAAAAACAGTTCCGAAGTGATGTAAATTTGCCTCATTCGAGAAGATCAAAACCATAGTGCTACTATTCCGTCCGTTCAATTCGTGTTTGATTCGTTACCAAGATTTTACACTCAACCATTTGCACTTGCAACCGCTAGGTTTCCGCTAAAATGAGATTACCATTACGCTGAAACTACCGTCTGGATTCATATAATTTTAACAGATCATTCGAACAATACCGATACCATCTCATATGCCATGCATCTTCGAAGCAAGCACGAGAGTCCTGTCGAAAGATTCTGGGTTAGATGTTTGCTTCAGCCTCGCTAAGACAGTGTTACGGCTGTCCGGTACGGTTTACGAACTAACAATACACAGCTGAGAGATGGGAAGCAAAGAAAATTTGGTCAGTTTGTAAAGCGGACCTACATGAAAAGCAATATTTCCATATCCATTACGGGTGATCTGTTGCAGTCTAAGCCGCTACCGCTTTATGGATGATTGCTGTACTAGCATTGACGTACCACCACGCACAGTGATAACTTTGTTGGACGCAAAATAAGAGGCAAATTACGGTTGTGGAATGATTGCGGTCGGGATTGGGGATGATAGATTGCTTACCGGTCGGCAGCAATCGGCATATTTTAGCCAGAAGAAAAGACTATTTCTGTTGTTATAGCAAGGGATTCACAAACCTCTAAGAAGCAAACAGAGGTACAAGCGAAACCTTCAATAGTTTATCAAGGCAAGCATAATGAAGACTTTTGCTTTTGATCAATATTTTTTCTCACATTGCAATTGATTAATTTACATTAACACGTGGTGTTAATTAGGGCACCATTTCGAATTCAGTAAATTCTACACTAGCGATTTTGAAAACAGAATGCATGAAGGCGTTTCATTAGCGAAATTTATAGGACCATTTAAACAAGATTTGTAGAAATATTATGTTGCTCGGATCTATCTTCGTTATGCTTAAAATAACCCCTTTTTCATAATTTCTTTGAAGTGTAACTTTTTCTACAAATCTATAAAAAAAACTAAACTATTACTTTCAAACAAATGCTATCGGTCTTTTTCAACTTTTCGTTTGATTTGTAATCGTTTTTCTTATAACCCAAAACCAGTATAGGTTGCAGAAAATATATATGCTCACGATGTTCCATTCATTCTCGTTCAAAAATCATGATGAGGAATGAGCGTGAATATCGTACGCCTATACCGAAACACAAACTATCACTGACGGCCATTTCTGGAATGAATCGGAAAACAGCATTTCATTCGTCGAATAAACGAATGGCGCACCTTGAACGTTGGAAATGTACAATCTGATCGCAAGTGGTATCATTTCTCCTACGCAAAGGTGCATTCGCTTAATTTATAGATTTTGTATTCCAGATGGTATAAATCAAAACGACATAATTAATTGATAAAAATTACTTAATTTGAGATTTATGTCTCTTTTTATTCGGCCATACTACGACTGCTACGCGGTGCAAGAGAAACGAAAGACCTGAATCTTAAAGGGGATTCGGTCCAGAAAGATTCATGCTAGGAAGCCGCACACGGAGGGAGATGATCGCTGTAGTGGTCTCGGGACAGGCAATGTTGCCCTACTCGCGCAACGATATTCCCCATGTGGCCCTGCATCCGTTGTGCTGTACAAGAACGTTCATTTCCTATATGTTTCATATTTGAGGCGAACCACAGGAAGTAAGAAATCGTACGACGGCATTGTAAGGCACCATTTCTTGCGGATCTCTTGCGACCTGGACACGCTGAAACCACGCACCATGCGTATCATCTTCATATACAATGAAGCCGCCACTGTTGCAGGCTGAGATTTTTTATTTGGTGTCGTTCTTTACCGTGTGTTCCAGACCGAGGCCGGCCGCTTCGTGGAGAAACATAGTCCTTATATTTAAATTAGATAAAAAGCGGAGTGTAATGATTCATCATAAATCACAAAACTAACGCAAAGGCTGCCACCCAGCCGAAGCTATTAATCAGATGTGAAATGTTGATAAAAATGATTCACTATAAGATTTTACCGATGTTCCATTATTGAAATGTTACGCTGGCGTCTTATCTTTTCCGGCGGTGCATACGTATACACCGGGCGTCGGAAGAAAGATGAATGGGTATGCGATGAAATAAATCGAAAAAATAAACAGAAAAATATAGACCAATCGAAATAACAATGTTGACTGAATGAAAACGGCCGATGAGTCGTTTGAATAATGAATTAGCAACCTTTTTCAGGTCGGCTTAAATTTGTGGTTGCAGAGTATTTTTTTCTTTATTTACAGCATATCATAATTTGTGGATAATTATTTGCAAGATAGGAATAGTACAAACAGTACAACAATTTTCATCCAACCGCACTTCTGGATAAAATTAGGTTTTTTTTTAAGTATTTCATATGGAAAGTAAAATACAAACGATCAGAACGTACTGACCATTATGGCAAACGAATAAAGCAGAGAAACAAACGAAACAAAAAAAAAAAACAATGCATACCATCCCGTGTTCCACTCTTAAAACACGCTGTGAGAAGAAAGTTCGATAACAAGCAAATGCACTCAAGATGCTAAACGCAAGGAATGCTGTTATTGGCAGTGTGACTTTTTTCTCGACCGACCTACCATTTTTTCCACACTTCTCGGTGTATCGGAACCTGAATCTGAGCAATCCTTTCCGCTGAGCCGCTCTAACAGGACGGGCTATGGCAGTACAACTAACACCACATGACCGCCGTCGTGTCGTGGGTGATGCAGTAGGATATATGGTAATGGTAATAAAGCTAAACGCTTACAGTTCATAAAACTGAATTTACCGCGCGTTGTTGGTAAGGTTCCTCAGTGTACTCGGCACATAGTGACCTTTTCCTCTTGAAGTTGTGTTATTACTCCTAGAGTAAGAGTGTGAAAACAACTCCTAACCGGAGTGTCGACAGTAAATGGATATTATTTTCATTAATGTTATATTTTACATCGGGCTTACGAAACAATGGCATCCAATAACCTGGTGCATTTTGCGTAGTGTATGCACTGCAATAATAACGTGCAAAACTTAATGTTAAAACATTACTTCCGAAAAAAAAGAATTCCATCAAAAATGTTATTAAAATGCAAAAAAAAAACTGTACATACTTTAGGTTTGGAAGAAATTCTTTTGGCTTTAACGCATAAATATATCAACACACTGATCGCAAAAACGCAGAAAGTGTTTCCCCTCGAACACTTCTGAAGCATTCGGGAAAGATGGCAAACAACAACGAAGAGCCATTATTGATATCATAGTCGAAACTATCTGGAACACCTGTTTTCGTTGGGGAAAAAAATGGAACAAAGCTTCTTTCTCTCACATCGGAGGCTTCACAGGGTCTGGATGTGTAAACGCAGCAAGCGAAAGGTACACAAAGGACCGCGGATGTGTATAGTTTTCCGCCACGGAACGTCACGAATCTCGCGAACCATGTTCTCGATCACTCAATTTAACCGTTCCTAGTGATTTGCGTTCACACTACATGCACGTTCGACGGCTACCGTCCGCGACCGTGCAGCACCGGATCTTTCGCGGGTGCTTATTATAAGTCATTATGTGAGCGACGGGCCACCTGCGTGCAGCGTCAGCATCGCGGCAGCCGCGCGCGGTTCACGGATGGATACTTTTTTTTTACCGTCAAAGCCACCCAAGTGCGAAAGGATACATTTCTCCGCCATTCTTCCCCAGGAAAGACGAGCTTGTCAGTCACAGTCGGAGCGCGCCGCGCATGCCTACTGTTGTTTTTATTCGTCTCGCTCACTTGCCTCTACAACCGGCCGGTGTTCCGTCTTCGGTGTTCGCGTTCGAATGTGGTGCAGGATGCGCCTAGACCGCCCCCCGTGTATGGTGCGGATAGAAAATGGTAGTTCATGGCGTATCAATCGTGCCTGCAAGGGTGATTGTGGTGGTAGCGATGCGAGCGCCACATTGGTGGGGCAGGATGTTAATTCTTAAAAAACACAATTTTTCTACGAATTATTCAAATGAATTAACATCATTTTTGTTGCCATGTACCGCATTACACTATGTAAATTGCACCACGCACCGATGTTAGGGACAAAGCACCCCCGACGGGTGGGATGGATAAGGGGCGCGGGAAAGGGTTCGGAAAATGTTAAGCGCGAGAAAATGCGCGAACGATCGGACCCGCAACCGCGCAACGCAGCCAAATGATGGGTGCTAGACGCACGAAAACTGCAGTTGAGGCCACACGCCACTACGTCTGCAACGGCCGTGCAGCAGCGCCGTTTGGGAAGCAGAACAAAAAATAATAATATAAATGCATTAACGTTAGCATATAAAACAATTAAAATCGCGTACGCGTATAAACGGAAACGCACCACCGCCTGCATCACCCGCAAGCCCGCGGGCGGACGTTGCAAAAGCCAAGCGAGCGATTTGCGAAGGGCATCCACGAGAAACCACCGAGGTCCGCTCAGCCGCAGACGCGTCGGAATCTGATCGAGGCGGTCTGCGTGTGCACGAACGTTGGCGACGGTCGAAGGGAAGGGTTTGCTTTGTTTCTGATAGCTGAAGGAAAACTGCTGCGCGAGCTTTTCTTTTTCCGAACGCTCGGAAACGCGAAAATGATGTACTCTCTTGTACTTGTCTGTCTGTCTGCTTGTCGGCCTGCCGTTGCTACCGAGCAGCTGTGGGCAGGGATTTTGTTGTGCACATTTGGGTGCGTTTCCGCTGGGTGCGTACGGTGGGTCTGTTTTTACGTCAAACATAAGACCTTTTCACGCCACGCCAAGTTTTTGCATAGCTGCATATAGTTTGATTTGACTCATCAAATGGCAGCAAAACCTAGTTTGGCGAGGCCGGCTACACCACACCAGCCACTCGGTTGTTTGTTAAGGCTTGGCAAACAACAGCGCGGATACTTGGATGAGCCGTCGAACACGCAGACTGCAGCAAGAGAGAAACAAACAATAATCGTTTTTGCTATTTTTGATTCGTGATCGAAACAAACTTGCCAACATAATTTCCACCCTGCCCCTGTTTTGGAGTTGCCCGTCTAGCATAGGGACGAAATTAATACGTGCCTTGCATTGCATTGCCGAGGAGCGTGTGGAAAATATGTAGAATTTTGATTGAAGGAGCTTCTTTGCTGCACATTTTTCGCATCCCTCGAATGCACCTAGACGATCGCAAAGAGAAATGTTATCACATCTCACATGGCAATTACTGCAAGTGAGCATCGTGTGTTTCAATTATTACACTGCAATAACTTTGTATAGGTAAAAATAGTAAATGAATTCACGACAAACAAGAAACAGCAAAAAAAAATGTTTTAGACTATATATATCTTTTTTGCAAAACTAGTTCTCATCACACTATAATAATAATACTAAAAAGATGTGTATTTACTAGCAAATATCAAAAGGCCATGTGTTGAAAATACGAAGCAAGCTAAAAAAGAAATTAAGAAAAAACAACACTGCACTCCAGTATATAAAATCGTACCAACAAATAAACTCCAACCGTACAATATACATCGAGAAAGCAGAGATTCGCTAAATTAATTGTCAAATTGTGCTAAAATACGGGAGGAGTGCAGACGTGCCAAACAAGCGTGAAATTTATTGCCACCAAAAAAAATCGTGGATATCGCGTTTTTTTATCTTTCTCGATAGAGGTGACGGTGCCTGAATCCACACAGAAGAACAAAGACAGAAGAGAAGAAAAATTCGAAACGTTTGGCGTGATTTGTTTTGAACTTCTGGTTGAGGTTTGTTTGCAGTTCCCTATAAGCTCCGCATCCGCGTGCTACTCTACCTTGGTGAGCTAACGCTGCCTCATCAGCCAATCTTCACAGAACAGTCAGCCACCAGCGCTGCCACTGCATAGGACACCGGTATTGTGAATTTTAATTACTGCGATGGTTGATGAAAGATTTATACCGACGACGGCGCTGTGGTGCGCGACGGTTCACATTCGCAATGCTTTGTCACGTTGATCTAGATATAGCTAAACATTTCGCAAAGACGCTGATTGTGAGTTACAACAATTGTTACTGTTTTTTATCAAGAATTTTAAAAACATTGAAATTACATTAAGAATTAGACCTAGTTTCAAATACATTGTACGTGGCATCTATAGAAAACCTATTGAAAATATTCATCAATAATATATAGAACATAGCTTTAGCCATTTTCCATTCTAAATAAGTTCGAAATTCAATTTTTGCGATCCACAGTACTCTGACAAACGATGTATGGTGAAAAATATTGCTAAACGATACAACCGGATCGTTAATGGTTCTCTGCCGAAGCTAAGATGATATGATAAAAAAGGCCAGAATAGGTCAACATACGGGTAACGCGTTTCATTTCTCGGACTGGTTTCGTTTTATTTTCCACCTGTAACATGTAATAACTTTTCCGTCTATTCCGCGCAAATGCTAGCACAGATCGTGATAAAACGATATGGAAATTGAATGCAGCTTTGATGACCAGCTTTGAATCACTTCACTGCTTGGTGGTGTCAGCTATTGAGCGGGATACGAAACCAGATTTCCTTGGGCTTATGCATGTGGTTAAACATAAGCTCTACGTTTATCTATAATCATTAGGCACGATTTTCTGCAAACACACACGCTAGCAGGTGGAATGAAAATGGAATGAAACTATGCCTAAATCGACTAGGCTGCAGTGCTTTTAAAATAAGTTGTACGGGCTTTCCGATTCTCTCGATTGATTTTGCCAATGCATCACTTCTCGCTTATACTGTCGCAATCTGCAAAGGTCATCGTCATGGAAAGGGCAAAAAGAGTTGCTGGGCGCCATAATTATTTTCCTTCCCTGACGATGCTCTTTTCGATGACCTGCGGTATTGGTAATGGTTTCCGATATTTTGTTGAATAAACTGATTTAATATTAGGGAAAAACATAGCAATTGAAATAGGCAAAAAAATGAATTTGAAATAGGCGGTGATTTCATAAATTTCATTTAGAATATGGTGCAGTATAATTGGTATAGTGGTATAGCATAATTTTAGTTTTCCAATAAAATATAGATCTCTTCACAGAGTTGGCTGAAGTATGGTAAGTATGGCATGATGAATGTTTATATAAAATCATACCGTGGAATACATCATAAAGCAAACAAAAAACATTTGATATAACTTTTGATAGCTAAACTGCAGTTTCCATTTTTAAACCCTAACCTACAAACCAACCAACAGTTGCAATATTTATCTGAAATGTAACGAAGCTATCTATTTACGATCCACCCAGGCAGTCCTTTGAGATAGTTAAAACATTTCATAAACAACCATATTTCTGTGGTTCTTTCCTCGGTGGGCGTGTATTTCATGTCAAAGAAACATACACGCATGGAACATACACGTACGCACTCTGACCTTTCGACTACCGGCGGAGCTAGAGAATGGTAGTGCTAACTCCCGACGGGAAATAATTCTAATTTTTGCATAAAAAGCTTTTCCCTACTAAACATTTTCATTATCAAATGAAGCGAACACCACTCCTGTGTTCATAAATATTCTAAACTTTTTTGCCCACATACATACCAGCCACACACTCACGGCACTCGCACACACAGTTTGCCGGTACAGCACGGGAGCAGCCATCGGTGCCGGGGAGATGCGCTGGGTTGCGACGAATCAGTTCACATAAACTCCCTCAAACCTCGCTTGGGGTTGACCGCTTTAATTAACGCATCCTCGTCTCCCTTCGTGCGAGGGACGCAGGCATGAGTCGAAGCGAAATGTAGCTTGTAACGAAGCGATGGTTCAGAAGGTAAAACTGACCACTTTTTCGACCATCGGTCACCAGGGAGTAGTTGAGCAGCGACGAGTACCTCCGGCACTCTTTTGAAAAAGGCACTTTTTGCGTGGCTCACTCTGGTCAGCCGAGGCCGAGACAGGAAATTGGTGACCCCCATGCCGGTGAAAACTTCCGGCACAAAAATGATGTAGCCCCGTGTACCACGGCTACGCCACAGAACATGACCAATCTTCACCGGTGGTGCAAGAAAGAAAAGTGGTAATGGCTGACAGGCGTTATGGAACTAAAGGTAGACACTACGTACAGGGCCATGTCATCCACCAAATTCTTAGCCAAATAGTACCAATGAAAAAGGAGAAACTTTTAAAATCTCCCTCTATTAATCTTTATGGTTAATCAAAATTTATGACCACGTATGGTTTGTGCGAGGTGACAGAACTTTTTTTTAATCCTACCATTTAAATTTGCAACTAGTTGGTGATCACACTTTAATACGGTATTCAATGCATAAGTTTGAAGCCTGATTTTTTTAAAGCAGCATCAGTGCAAGATCCAACGGACATGATAAAATAATAGAAAACACGCAAACAAACTAGTTATGGAGAAGCACTCAGGCAGTTTAGAATTTATCGCGATAGTTCAGGAGCGTAAGACCGCAGTTCATTTTTATAGAGTTTCTTAATAATATAAGGATGTGAAAAATTTAAAAATAAATCTTTAAAACCTGTAGTTTTTATCCAAATGTTTAGCACAAAAATGCCAGCAAGTTAAGTCGATGTATAACTTATTCTATGTGAAACCTTTACATTAAATAAGTTTACTGAACATGAAAGTATGTAGTAGTTGCTGATATGACTGTTGAAACTCTATCCAAAACTCAACTAAATTTAATAATTAATGATTTTCATGTATGAAGCACACAACAAAAATTACGTTTATAATAGGAACAAAAAAAAAGAAACGTAACACCGCACTTTTGTAAGCACTGAACGAGAAGTCGTGAAATGATTATGTTTTGCCGGTTAATTTAATTGCAAACAAAACGTAACAGCACGTGTCATCTGTTTCGCTCGTTCGTTTGCTCACCTTGGATGATGGATACGTTTTCGACGGTAAACCGTTCGTTGCTCTTCGCTAGCAATTCGTTCATCCGTAGTCGTCACTGTCATTATATTACCGAGATGAGCGAATTTCCACTAAACGATGACAATACCGTGTCGTCTTACGACAGCAGCACCTCACCGTTCTCGCCGATGGTTCGTGGAAACGATCAGTGCAAACGTTCGTCGTCGCACGGCTCACGGCTAAAATTATCATTCGCCACCGGATTTACAGCTAACCACAGTCATCCTACCACTGTGTTAAGGATGAAGGATTTTTAGTAATTAGCATCGCGTCAACCATAGGAAAAGGAACCTGCTTCTTCCCACGAGCCAAAACTTCCACGGAAGCGGCCCATATCTGCAATGTTTTATTAGAATTTCTCCGACCGCCCCGGATATCCCCGCGTTCCTTTCGGGCAGAATGGAGAGAATGGAGGTAGGTTGGAGATGACAAACTGAGGAAAAGGCTCGGTAACCGCACACGCGCAGCTTCCTTACGAAGAAATATGCAAATTAATTTATGACAAACTGTGAATACCCATGTATGAGCTCCTCTAGTTGTCGTATCAGACGCAAGTCGTCGAAATAAAAAAAAAAGAAAGAACCAAGACAACAACGAAAGTGCGGGAGGAAAATGTGCCCAAAATGGACAAAAAGTCAAGCGTAAAAAAGGAAATAATTAATCTAATTTATTGGTGCGGCATAGTACGCAACACACATGTGGCCTGGTACGGAATGTGAAGAATTTTGTATAAATCTTCTCCACTCAGAGCAGAGAACCCGAGTGGTAGAGCGTAGTGTGGGATAGCACATTACAGGATTAGGGGTGCGAGTATGTTAATTAGCGCAGAGAATGTACGTGAAATGGGAAAACCCCTTCAGAAAGTTATAACTAACGAGCAAACCAAGTATGATGCGACCTGCCGCTGTTGTTTTTTTTTCAACTGCATTTGTTGCTATCTTACTCGAGGAGAGAGAAATGTGATGCGATTTATCGCAAAGAAAGCGAGTTTCTCCATCTTTTCGGAGATCATGTCGTTCGACAAATGTTCCAGTTGATAGTACATCGATTATTTGCCACACAGTAGCGATCGGTCCGAAATGTTGTGCCTTTCGTTCGACGGCCGAAACGCTGCAGACCGATTACACAAACTTTTTCCCATGTCTCCTCTGGTGAATTTCGAAATAGAAATCCTTGTATCACTAAACTGAAAACATATGTTCAGTCAGTTAAACACACACATCTCATTCCATCACTGACTTCGAAAAAGCGATATGATAAACGGCAGCACTACATTATAGATTTTGGCCATGCCGTTGTGTTATTTTTTCCAAAAGATGTTTATCATTCACTTTATAGCCTTTGTCGTCTCTCTTCCTCGGGTGCGCAGATTTGCCCCCGACACTTTTATTCGAGAGCAGATGCTCTTGCATTTGAGTGAGTTGTAAATGCTACTGTCATCTTTTCTTCTTCAATTCCTAACTACTTCGTCCGCATCAGTGAAACCAACCAGGGAACGCGTCGCACGGAAGAGATATCATCATGCCATCTTCCTGCTGTCCTCGGTGTTGCAGCACGCACCACCAGACGACAAGTGACAACCCCAAAAAAAGGGCTAATTACTCATTTTTACTGCCTCGAATCGAGCGCTAAATCATTTTCAACTCCCCCCAATCTGTGACCCGAAACATGTAAGTTTAAACCACGCAACGGCCCTGGACCACACGTGGACCACACATCGAAGGAATGTTGCAATCGGATGATGTTGATTTGCCCTCAAATATAAATACAACATAGCTGAATGTGGTAAAAATTGCTTAATGATCATATGTAAACAACAAGATTACATTTACAGAATCACAAGCATTATAATTTGCAATACAAGCGATTTAAAATACCTAAT
>JXXA01014382.1:0-13968 GCA_000956255.1 Anopheles punctulatus
CGCGATCCGTTCTGCACGTCATGGTTTCCGTTTTCTTTTTTCGGCCGAGCAAAGGGTTCGTCTTCCTATCATGTCACTGTTTCTAGCTGTTGCCTCGCCGGTCCTCGAGCGACGCACATAATCGTCTCACACAACGTCACAACAAGCCACGTCCCTTAAACGCTGCGCGCTTATCACCGGTCTCAAGCTACAGACAAACCTGCACACTGGGAAGATTTTTTTTTATATTCTTACTTTTACAATCGCCCGAGCCTCCGTCAATGAATGAATTAGGATCGTGGGCGTTGCAGAAGCGCTAGCTGCTGCTGAGTGCTGCTTATTTGCTGCCGTATAAAGTCTCGCACGGCCCTGTTGGAGATGCGTGTATAGATGGCCGGTGCTGTCCCTCCGCACTCTTTGATGATGAACGAAACGATCCCAATCTGCCGACGATCGAACACTAAGGGACCACCACTGTCCCCAACACAGATCGAGCGACCCACATTTCCGGCACAAAACATACTTCGAAAAGGGGAAAGTAACATTTTGTTAAAAAAAAACGGCCCAACCCAGATCGGTCGAAGAAAACTGTAGATCGTACCTTTCCGTCGTGCGAACGTAGCTCCGCGTTTGTCTCGTGCATGCATTCGTAGACAGAATCGTTACACTCGTGGCCCGCAGATTCGGAACGCTTTCCCCGTCCGATATGGTCGCTCCCCAACCCGAAACCGTACCCTGCTCGTTGCTGGGAATAGTGTTGCTGTTGGTCAACGGCAGGATCGAGATGTTTTCGTGCCCGACAAACGACTCGACAATTCGTACCATGCAGGCATCAAAGTTTAGATTGTCATCGTCGTAGTTCGGGTGGATGACCAATTTATCTACGGCAAACACGACGCCTCCTTCTTTATGGGTCGCACTTCCGCCACGCAACGCGACCTGTTGAGATAGAAACATCGAGAGAGAAAAAAATCATTCACATAAAATGTGACCAGGAAGTGGGAACGGACAAAACGGGGCAGAAAAAAAAACTCACATTAGCCAAATTTACGCCAAAACAGCAATGGCCGGCTGTTAAGGCCCATCGCGGGGCTACAACCGATGCGCCACAGACGTGTGTTCCCTCGATTTGAAACGACAGTTGATACGAATAGCCGGCGATAGATACCTCATTGCCTCCAACGATGCGTCCGCTTGGAATTGGTTTAAAATAATTTTTGCCAGCCTCCTGTGGTAGCACATTGCAAATAGCGCCACCAACGAAGAGCCAAAGCAACCATTGCGACATGTCAAGTTACGCTTGATCCCCGTAACAGCACAATCCTCGTAGTGCCAGGGAAAAGTTGCGATTTATACTGGTACTTCGCAACATTTGGAACGCTCGTACAGCAGCTGTGCAAATTTAACCGTTTTGATCGACTCATTTCTTCAAACTGTCCCAATACCACGCAAAATTAAATTGTTCTCAAGGTTGGTAAAAAGAAAAAGCAATGTCGGTTATGCTGCAGATGCGAAACAGACTAGCATAACAGCTGTTTGATTATTTCTTTTTCTTTTTTTTCGTACGTTTTATTTCGACACGCGTGATTACATTCGGGGCGAAAGTGTTAGGCGCTTCGCGTAAAGACTAAACACAAAAAGCACATTATCCTCACACGAAATTAAGATCGTTTCGTTTCTAAAAGAAATGCCTGCAGACAGCGTTATAATACTGTGCATTGTTCTCGCAAGAGTTGTTTTAAAATAAATAATAAATAAATTGCAACGAAACGAGGCCGATTCGCTTGGCAAATATAGATATCTGGAAACAGTATAATCGTTTCGTTGCGCTCGTGGTAAAAACTAACGGTAAGGAAATCGAATAATTCAACACAACATACAACTTACACAAACACACTGATTTCGCTTATGAAGCAATTCGATTTGCATGGCCACTACTATTGCTACTTTCGCTTCGGTTTGAAAATTAGCTGCGGTTCGGACCGGAGTGAATCCGTGAGATAGAGCGTTTTGGTCACTTGCTGGAAGTAGCGCTTCTCGTTCGGGGAATTTATTGTGTAAACAATAGGCCGAACGCCGACGTTCTTCCACAGCGTTGAGATTTGTCTACGAAAAGTGAGAAAAGAAATAAACCGTTCACATTTCTTGGTCTGCACGTTTCGGGGTTCGGTTTGTATACTCACGCATTAAATTCATCCTTGTGGATGAAGACTAGACTAACACCGATTACGGGTGCTATAATGTTACGATAGATGGCACCGACAATTGATAATAATATCGTTGAGGTATTGAGATAGCGTGGCAGTATTGAGAAACATGACTTTTCCATCCACAATCCGCACACAAGGTCCGGGCAATGCTGGCGAAGCTGATTGGATTGGAATCATTAAATCCGTTGTTCTTTTTTGGTTATCCATTCACATTTACCTGATAGATTGCCGTCGGCGAAGAGCAACAAAAGATGATGCGCTTTGTAAAGATGGGACACTTGGCAACGGTTTCGCGAACAATGTCCAACATATGGGAGTTGATATACGAAGCCAACAGGAACACGGTCACTTCCGAGGATTCCAAAAGCTTCAACAATTTCTCGAACGTCAGTACCTTCTCGGGCTGAAACAATTGTCTACGGGAGAAATTTTAATTTGAAATTAACTTTTAGCAGTTACTCCCAACGGAACGTTCAAACCAACGTACCCTAGCGGATGATGTTCGGCGATGTTAAAGTTTTCAAAGAAACTCGACTGTAGCTTATTCACCGGCACATTAATGTTCGCTTTCTCCAGCGTCGATTTGTGGCATACGATCGCTTTTCCATCGCTGGTGATGCTGAGATCCAGCAGGATCTTCTGGCACTTTTGTGTCAAACACTGGTTGATCGCTACGAGCGAATTTTCCGGGGCATCGAACGCTCCGCCCCGATTCACGATGGGCCAGAACAGGGGTTCGGTACCGTCCTGCTCTTTCTCGTTCTTGGACAGCATGGACAGGACGACATCGTCTGCGGGAGATTTTAGCTTCACAAACTTCGATCCGATGCAGACCAGAAAGAGCAACAGCATCAACCAGGGAATGCCGACCGAGGCAAAGTTGCAACAGAGCCACAGTGCATTCACAATGAACGTGCAGCAAGCCGCCAGGAACCAAAACACTTGATAAAGCATTTTACAAACTTTAAAGATTGTCGCAAAATACATGCGTTCCACCTTGGAGGGTGTGTTCCAGTCCGTGAGAGTGCGCGTGTGTGTTTGGGTGTGCAAACAAAATCTGGAACAATTTTTAGGGTGCCCCTTGCAACCACACGAGATTTGCTTGTTTACGACATTTTCGAGTTTCGTAACATTTTTGCTTCTCGATGGGTGCCACCTTCGTTCGAGTTCGTTTTGGTCTTATTCGAATAATAAATTTCACCGCACTTAGCTAATTATGCACTACAACTATCGACAGGCAGCAAGAATCGAGAAAAGTTTGTATTTACTATTGAGTTTTTTTTATTTGTTTTTCTCACAACTTATAGACTGCCAGGTCGCATCACCCTAGCAAGAAAATTTGCTTGAACTCATGATGGAACATTAGTTTTATAAAAGTGAACAAATTAGCAATTCGCCTGTACTCTAGCTACAATCATTCTTTGTAATTTGTTATTTTAGTTAAATGTGTCGCTATACACGCTAATGCTAGAGCAACCAACATAAAATTGTGTGTTCGAAAAATGCTGTTTAATAGCAGAATATCTGCTGTTTAGCATCTGTCAAGCTTCTGTGCGTAACATTTGGTCCAAGGGGAAATATGCTAGCCCAGATGAAAACCAACCGACACATTTACAGTGCCTAGTTGAGCGTTGCAAAGCCATAAATCGTATGATAATTGATAAATATTCCCTCGCAACTTTAAACTATGGTTAAAATTAATGATCGAATGTACAACTGAAGTATAAAACGCGAATAGCTCCTCAATACGTGTTTTACAAACAAAGACACGGTTGTTTCGAAGATCCACGGATAAACAGTGGATTGTAACTTCGAACCATGTGTGCTAAACGGGTAGCGTCTAGAAAAAGTCGATTAGCGTTTCTTCGCGTTTTTTGCAGAATTCCCAATGTAAGCAGTGAAACGTGCGGCTGAAAAATAGACTCCAAGCTAGTATGACTCTCCGTGTAAGTGATTCTGCGTATTAAAAGCACAAGCACTCGATTAGCATCCGATCCCAACACTGTCCCTACTCGGTCGTGTCTGGAGCGGCCGCTCGCTCGCTCGCTCGCCCGTCAAATCCCCGGGAGCACCAGCTTCCGTTCGCGGAAGAATGTCTTCGGAGTTCGATAAGTTTAACGAGTGTTTGAAGGCGTCCTTCTGGAAGAATGTGAAAAACAACCGCGCTGAGCGGAAAGCAAACGGTACAGCGCTTAAAATTGAGCCCAAAACAGAACCGAAACATGAATCCGAACCCGCGACGCTGCACACGGTGCAGCAGCAACCGCAGCCCCAGCCGCAGCTGGTGCGACCTGCGCCCGCGGTGCCCGTTGTTTATAGCACGAACTGCGATGCGACAGTAAATGCATCACTGCAGGAGCTGCTGGAGAAAGATCCAAAGTGCGAAGAGTATGATGACTATATTCCACCGCGGGCGCCGAAAACGCCACCCATTGAAGATTATGATGACATACCACGGCCACAGACGCCCATGGAAATTCCCAACATGGACGATGTGGTAGAAATATCCGACTCACCAGAGCGCTCCAGCCGGCGGGCGTTGGACACAGCGCTGTCGAAAGAAACCAAATCGGACGAGCTGCTGCAGGAGAAGCTGCGGCAGTACTTCGGCCATCGTGATTTCAAAAGCCAGCTGCAAAAGGAAGCCATCGAAACAATAATCGCAAGTGCGTATTGCCCACGGTCCGGAGGCCCTCGATCATTACACCATCTGCCACACTATTCTGACCACTTGCTTTTTCTTTGTGTTTCCTTCTCTTCGCCTTGTTTTCTGCAGGGACGCGCGATGTTTACGTTTCGATGCCGACCGGTGCGGGAAAGTCGCTCTGCTTCCAGCTGCCTGGTGTGATGCAGGATAACAAGGTAACGATAGTATTCTCCCCCCTGCTGGCACTGATCAAAGATCAGCTAGATACGCTAGCGCGCATTAAGATACCGGCGGACTCGATTAACTCGAAAATGGGTGTACGAGACCGCGAACGGGTGATCAACGACCTCAAGAGCGTCAAGACCGATATACGTTTTCTGTATATCACACCCGAGCAAGCCAATACTGCCACCTTCAAAGACATTATGCAGCACCTGGTCAAGTTCAGGAAGGTTGCGTACATCGTCGTGGACGAGGCGCACTGCGTCAGTGAGTGGGGTCACGAGTTTCGGCCCGATTACCTGAAGCTTGGCAATCTGCGAACGGAATACCCGTCCGTACCGTGGATCGCTCTCACGGCAACCGCCTCCAAACAGGTGGTGGAGGACATTTTCCGCAACCTCCGGTTGAAGGAACCGGTTGCAAAGTTTAAAACGCCTTGCTTCCGACACAATCTCTACTACGATGTCGTGTTCAAGAACTCAATCCAGGACGATTACCTGCACCTGAAGGACTACATCGAGGGAATCCTCGGCAAGCAGGACGAGGTCAAGCCGGTAAGTTTTATACGCGCTTCCTGTGTGGGACTTGGAAAAAAACTAAATATTTTGCTTTCTTTTCCACCCATTTCTGTAGAGCAAACGGGCTTGTGGTATTATCTACTGCCGAACGCGCGAAAACACGGAACGTGTGGCAACGAGCCTAACCAAGCTGGGCCTGCGCACGGTGCCGTACCACGCAGGACTGAAGCAGTCCGAACGTGACCAGGTACAGGAGGATTGGATGGAAGGCAAGTACGTCGCAATCGCGGCCACCATCAGCTTCGGAATGGGCGTCGACAAGGGTTCGGTGCGTTTCGTGATCCACTGGGACACGCCGCAAAACGTGGCCGCCTACTACCAGGAGTCGGGTCGGGCCGGGCGTGATGGGAAAAAATCCTACTGCCGCATTTACCACTGTCGCGATACGTGCAAATCGATCGAGTTTCTCCTGCGCCAGGATTTGCAAAAGAGCAAAGATACGTCGAAGGAGGAAAGTGCTAAGCAGGCTGTGAAAAACTTTGAGAAGATGGTCGAGTTTTGTGAAACGGCACGCTGCCGGCACCGGCTGTTTACGGACTACTTTGGGGACGATCCACCCGACTGCCGGAACATGTGCGACGTGTGCACGAACCCGAAGAAGGTGCAGAAGGCGATCGACTTCTTTCAGCAGCTCGCCTACACGGGAAAGCTGAAAACGATGACGGCCTACGATGATGATCCGTCCGATCTGTACGGTGGGGGTCGGAAAGGGTACGAAAATGACTACTACGATGGTGGCAGTGGGGGTAGCTACAGTGAGGGACGTGAAACGAAGCGCAAACAAAGTGAATCGGCACTGCTGATACAGAAACAATTTATGCTGCGGAAGGCGGCAGCCGCGAAGGACATGAGTATGCAGCGGACGGCAACGATCGGGCGTGTAAAGTTTGCGATGCAAACGCCAGTGAAAGTGAGCGGCCTAACGATTGCCACGCGCGAAACCTACGTTACCACGATGGCCGATCTGATGAAGAAGAACGTGGAGGTGTGCAAAGGCATCGACGAGCCGGACTACGCCCTGGTGTACAAGGACTTCGAGGACATTGCGGTGGAGCTGGAGTACGAGTCGTTTACAAAGAATACGGTGAAAAGTTTGTACCATCGAGCGATTGTCAAGCAGGTAAGTCCTCCCTGAATGTGAGTGGTTGTAGTTCCGTGGTCAGATCTCTCGTGCTCTTGTCATACGTTTTGGTTGTCCTTCTCATGCACACATGCACACAATCACACACATAGATATATACACACACACACACACACACACACACACACACACACACAAACGCACACTCATCTTCACACACGTTTCACTTTACCAACGTCTTCCTCACCACTCCCCCGTTTTATATAGAATGTTGCGTTTCCCATCTTTTTACACGACTCTTTCTGCTTGTTTTCACATACGTCCTAGGACATATGGCCTCTTAGTACAATCAAAGATACTTATTTACCATCATTACCTCCTATCAGTTCCGAAACTTTCAATCAATTTGCGTTGTGTTTTCGCTTTTTGTGGATCAATTCAATTCTGCAAACATTACAATCCATTTCAATCGGCGACTATCAACGAGAGCACGTGTTTATGTATGTGTGTGTGTCACAAGGGGGGTCACAAGAAAATAAGCAAGCGGTACCAGAAGCCCGCTCACAGGAGCGGAAAGGAAGCAGCAACAGCACCGTAGCTGAGCCAGTACATTAGCAGCAATCCTTTCCCGTTGGTGGGCTCTTCAACAAACCCCGGCCGCAACGAGGGCAGATATAGTCGGGGGCTCAATCCAACCAACCAGCTCCAAACAGCTCCCACAATTTGCGCGGCACCACACACCATCAGCTTTGGTATCAGTTTCAATCGTCATGTCAACCACTGTTCTTCCTTCTGTCGTTCGTTTGCCCGTGTTTTACGCCAGTGTTGGGCCGTGGTTCCGCACGGTGCACCCATTGACCAGGTCAACGATCAGTTTTCAATCCACTACAATCGGGGTCCGATCGTCACTCTACCAATCAATGAATGTCAATAATGGCGAAACATATCAAAGGTATTGTTGCTCACGTCGGAAGCTGCCTCACTCGGAGGGCATACAGCACACAGCACACTGCAGGTGTCCCTACTGTATATTGTATGTTTAAATTCTTATCCCAACGTAGAGCCTCCCAAGATGTAGGGAAAAATGTAAAGCCGTTTGTAAAGTTTGAATTAATAGAACAAAATCGGAATGCGATGGCAATCGATCATCGATCTTTGGAATGTGTTCAAAATTTACCTTTCTCTTCTAAATTCAACAGTCTCCTAATCCTCTCTACCGTGCGTCACCCAGGTTCCTTGGTGCAGTGCGCAAACGTCTAGACACTTTGCAAATGCAGCAGGGAATGGTTCCATTCGGATCGCAAACTTTAACCGGGTTTCGTTGTCGTTCTCTTTCCATCGCTGCTTTCGTAGGTAACGTCGCTGAAATCGGCCGTCGCAGAGAAAATCCTGCATCCCCGGGTGAAGGAGTACTGCCCGAAGCATCGTGCCAGCATGGGTGGTGACTACCGTACGATCGAAGCCGATCTGCGGCGTAAGTATGGTGAGGGAATCGTGGAGGAGCTACGCTCGGATGGGCACGATAAGAAGCACGATCACCATCATCATCACCATCACCATCATCGCGCCGAACGGAACGGCGATCGTAAGCGAAGCTCAAAATTGACCGGCAAAAGCGGCACCTCCCGGGACGGGCTCAGCCAGTCATCGATCAGTTCCTACTTTGGCGCCAAAAACAGTACCTCTTCCAGTGCGTCGTCTGCGGCGGCGGGCTGCGTCAGCGGCTGCACTGGCCGGTGGAAGTGGTTCCGGCCTGATGACGATTGACGATGGCGACATGTGGGACGACGACCATCAGAAGGACGGTCGTTCGAGCGGTGGTTCCAAGCTGGCACCACCGGAACCGATACGTTCGCCACAGTCACCACCCGCCTCACCCTCATCACCGCCCCGATCGCCACCGCCACGGTCACCACGATCTCCCCGGTCGCCCCGGTCACCCCGTTCCCCGCGGTCCCCTCTATCGCCACGATCGCCCCGTTCACCGTCCGTTGAGTACGTTGAGGTGGTGGGTCAAACCCGTCGGCTCAGTGAGCACGGTGGTGGGGCCAGCGATCGGCACCGTCGATCGGCGTCCGCCAGCCGAACAACCTCCAAGGATCGTACCTACCGCGATCGATCCCGTTCGGGATCGCGTGGCTACTCGAGTGAGCGATCGCGCACCAAACAAAAGTCGTCCGGCTCGTACAAGCGATCGCGCGAAAGTAGTCGATCGTACTCGCGCGAACGCTCCTACTCCTACCGATCCGGTAGCTCACGGTCACGCGACTGGGAGGAGGATGAGGTGGCGCGACGCCGGAAGCGCAAGTACGAGGAGGAAGAGTACGATCGCGAGTACGAGCGTGTACCGCCGAAATCACGCGTCTACGACGACGAGTACGAACCGGCGAACAACAAGCAGTCGGCGTCCCACCACCACCATCACCACCATCACCACCACCAGCACCAGCATCCCGGCCGGAGACCTCCGTCGCCGGAGGAAGAGTTTAGTTACGCGGCGCCGAAAAAGCGAATATCGCACTACGTCGAAAGTGGTGCCTCTACCTCGGGTGGTGCCGGGTACGGTAAAGGCTATGGTGGCGGTGGCTCCACCTCCAGTTACAACAGCTACAAGGGAGGTGGGGCTGGCACCAGTGGTGTCGGCTCATCGCAAATGCTAAACAACGACGATATGTGGGACGACGATCCGGAACCGTCAACCAGCAGCAACCGGACGAAAGATCAACCACCGTCACCGCCGGCCTCGCCACCGCCACCCTCGTCACCACCGCCAATGTCTCCCTCGCCGGAGCCCGAATATATGCACACGAAGTACGTGCCACCGTCGCCACCGACGCATCGGCCCCCGTCACCCGCATCACCACCACCCACATCATCGCAACATCACGACAAACATCCGAAGAGGACGTACGATCACCGGTCACCGTACGACGGAACGCTCGATCCACGGCTAGCCGTGGCGGGAACGCCCAAAAGTCCTCCCTATTCGCAGCAGGTGGGCACCATTTCCTCCGTGTCCGGTCTGAAACCTTCCACCTCGGCCCAGTTTACGACGGTCGCTCAGATGCATCTCAACTCCCTGCCGAACAAATCGTCCCTACCAGTGAGCGTAACCCAAACGGGTGGCGTTGTTGGGTCCGCCAGTGTCGGTATGATGCAAGCAGCCTGCATGAACGCCACATCGAGTGTAGTGAACAACGTTGCTGTCACTACTTCTGCTGTTGCCGCGGCCGCTGCCGCTGCCCGCCACTGTTGCTGGTTCTGCTGGCAGCAGTGCCGGTCCATCCGGTTGCGGTGGTGGTCCATCGAACACGCCCGGTGGTGGAGGAGGAGCACCGGATTCGGCTGGCTCAACGCCCTCCAGCCAGCAGCTGGCCGAGATGGAGAAGAAGAAGAAAAATTTGGCCAGCTGTGTCATCCACTTCCTGATGCCGTACTATCGCGATCAAAAGATCGAAACGAAGGAACTGTTCAAGGGCCTGGCAAGGAAAATATCGCACAAATTTTTCGAAGCCGATGTTACTGGTAAGCCGATGTTACTGGTGTGTCGCCGAATCTAGACAATCATATCGCATTAACGCAATGTTTTTTTTTCTGCTTTCCCCCCTCCCCCTACAGCGGAGCGAAAGGTGAAGAAGTACATCGATGACATGATGGCCCATAAGGGCATTATCTCAAGCGAGGCGGACTTTCCCAAATAGAAACGACGCAAAGCGCGCTCGCGCGCATACAAATCCCGTTCGCACCGGAGACGTTTGCAGTGACAGAGCCAACAGTGGCCCCCGAGCAAACGCTCCCGCTTCTTCCCCTGCTGCCCCTTCTACAGCAGATGAAAACCGTGCGTTCCGTTACGTTCGTTTGTCTGTAGAGCGTGTAATTTAACGATTGTTCTGTAAATAATATTAGCTCCTAGCGATAGCAGCTTCTCTGCTCCACTGCTTGCATGACTGGTGTGACATGGCCAAAACGGAAACGGAAGGAGTGCATATTCCATTTGTTATTACGAACAGCAGCAACCAGCGAAACGGCGCCACCACCGCACCAATTTATTTGCATGTGCTTTTTGAAAACAAACACACACACACACAACAACAACAACAACAACAACAACAACAACACAAAGAATGATTGGCCATTTTTATAATGTTTCATTTTACCAAACAATGTTTCACTTCCTCCCGCCGCGTCTGTTCCGTGAAATTTTATCGTGTAAGAGAAGAGTGAGGATATTTTTTTAAATAACTTCCGTTGTTTAACTCTGCATCCGGTGACCGGAACCGGATTCGCGCTCCGTTAGCCGATTTCGTATAAAGTGAACGCAAAAAGTGCTCAGCATTAAGTGCACAGACACACAACAACACAAACCACATACCGAGACACTGAATTTACTGAATTACGCGCGGTCGTGTGTTGTAAGTTTGTGTGAATAAAGATACATTCAGATGATAACGTATTGAACACAAAACTAAACTATAATTTCGTTTTCCTTCACCATCATCAAATGACAAAAACACACAACGTTTCGTTCTCACTGCCACTTGGGCGGATCCTTCTATCGGCGGAGCGATGCACAAGGTCGGTTTTTTATTACCTCCTACAATGGTATTGAAATGCTCCGTAATGGTGCGCGCTGTGACAAAGCATGTGTCCCTCTGAGTAAATAACATAATATGTGTAAAACAAAAGCTTTAAAATGAGAAAATGCGCTACGTGCGCATCATTGCGGTTCGAGGCGTCGTCATCGTCGTCGCCTACTGTGGCTGCGACTGTTGCAGCGATTGGTAGTATTCGGCTAGAATTTGCCACGCCTTCGGTTCCATGAACCCGTTCGGTGGATTCTCTCCGTTGCGTGCGAGCGTTCGCATTCGGGTGCCGGATATGAAATCAAAGTCCTGCTTGCGTGCAGGATCGAAGAATGCCATCTGCGAGCTGGACTTATCGTACGCCGCCACACGGAAGGGAAGAATCTGTAAGTAAAAGGCATCGGGTGTACATCGGCTCTTGTGCTCTTCATTTATGTTTATTCATCGATTACCTCTATGCTATCCAAACCCGGAGCCATCTTGAGTACCCGTGAACCGTGCGTGCCATCGTACAGATTTCCATCCGCGTAGAGATCCTTGTCCGGGTGTGGCATTCCGGCCGGATCGCGCCCGACGATATAATGATTAGCGCCGGCATTCATTCCTGTGTGGAAGATAAAACAAATTTTAGTTTTATTCGTTCTTCTCTAACAACAAAAAAAAACATCTAAGACACAGTAGCCTATGTGAAATTTGATAGCCAGCCAGTCTGGTTGAAAATATGTGTCAAAAGAGAGATGTCAAAAAGCTAGGTGAGGAACGCATAAGTATTCGATGCAAGTGCTTGAATATTTTACTGAGTGTTTTAAGTTTTGCGCAAAATAAACGGCGATTGCAGTTCCACTTACGTGCTTTAGCATGCCACTGCACCTCCGTCGGTCCGGCGTACATCATCGGCGAAGGAAAGATGGCCAGCACGGTGTGTTCGCGATCCAGCACTCCTGAATCGAGCACCGCCTGGTGCTGGGCCATGCGCACCGGCAGCGGCACATCGTCATCCTTCGTCCAACCACCCAGCGGATGCAGCAGTAATACTGGATTCTTAAAGCCTCGCTCCAACAGCTGCCGGCGACAGTCGCTCATGAGCAGCGCGTGCCCATTGTGGATCGGATTGCGCAGCTGGAAGGCAAACACGGCGTCCGCCTTTATCTCGCGGAACTTGTGCCGCAGCTCGTTCGGCGTCAACCGATAAGCGTCAAGCCCATCGTTCCACTGGATGCGCTCCAGCGCCTCGATCTCACCCCCCACCAGATAGTCGCCCGACTCGTAGATCATCTTGATGTACGGATGGTCGCGGTTGGTCGTACCGAACTGTCGCGCGCAACGTTCCTCCTTGCGCTGGAAGTAAAACTCCGGCTTGCGCAGAACCGCCACCGGCCGGCCGCCGTACTGCAGCGTCAAGGCACTGACCCCTTCCAGACGCTGCTTATCGGACGCGCTCACCGAGAGCACTATCGGGACGGATTGATTGACCCGCAGCGTTTCGTCCTCGTTCAGCAAGCAGTTGAAGTGCAGCGCCTGCAGGTACTCCGATTCGCGCATGAACCCTTTCAGCGGGTAGGCCCAACCCTCGGCCAGTATCTGCAGCCACTGGAGCTCCACCGTGCTAATCGTAATCGCGGGCAACGTTTTCGCTTCCGCCTCGAGCGCTGTCTTGAGCGCTTCGCTCACAAACAGCTCCGGCAGTGGTTCGTCCTCCTTCAGGAACTTCGGTATGATCGCTTCCTCCTCCAGCAGCCTGATCAACTTCATCGTCGACTCACGGATCGTCATGCCCTCGGTGCTAACGCGCAGATCGGGCGCGTCCGGTGCCTCGTACGCCTGCGTCACACCCGTGAAACCTTGAATTTGACCTTGGCGAGCTTTCTTGTACAGGCCCTTCGTGTCGCGCGTCTCACACACCTCCAGCGGCGTGTCGATGTAAATCTCGAAGAACTTCAAATCCGCATCCTTGTGGATCTTGCGGGCCATCTCGCGGTCCTCGGCGAACGGCGACACGAAGCTGCAGATCGACACCACGCCACTGTCCGCGAACAGTTTGGCCACCTCCGCCACGCGGCGTATGTTTTCCTCCCGGTCAACCTGCGAGAAGCCGAGGTTTTTGTTCAGCCCGGTGCGTATGTTGTCTCCATCGAGCCCGTACGCCGGAATGCCCTTCGAGACGAGAAACGCTTCCAGCTCGAACGCGATGGACGTCTTGCCTGCACCGCTCAGCCCCGTCAGCCACACGGTGCAGCCGCGGAAGCCACGGCACAGCCCAAGATTCTGGCCGCGCACTTCGCGCGACACATTGTGCTTCTGCTCCGTCACGTTCGTTGCCACCTGCAGACACTGTGGATGTAGCGCACGAAAAGAAAGAACACTATTCATTAGGAAAGGTTCGGGAAGGCAAGGCACGCGCCGCTTTATCGTTACCCCCGCCTCCTGCATTTCTTCACTCTTGAAAAACTCTTCCAAACGTCTACGAGGAACTCTACGCCAACGTGGAATGACGTGTGAGTCTCCCCGACACGATACTTAAGTACATCAGTAGGGCACACGAGAGCAGACGGAGACACGAACGATAATAAGCTTACACAGATAAGTTATTTGTCTTCCTCCGGCATATGGTAGGAGATGCATCGCCGCCATCACCTTGAAACCTTCACTACACACACTCACACCCACG
>JXXA01014385.1:0-12197 GCA_000956255.1 Anopheles punctulatus
TGTCGATTAACGTATTAATAGTTTGCACGTAGTTTTAATCGAACTTATCTTAACAACTGTAATGATCACCGTTTGTGCGTGCGTATATGTCCATCTGGACTGCCGACGTGGTTCCATGAAACGAAAGAAAGCATCTATTAATTTATTTTCCCTTTGCACTTCCGTTTTTCTGCTACAATCCTACTACCGGCAGCATCTTCGGACGGTTTTTCGGTCGATAGGAGGACGGGTTTTCGCGTGAACCGAGCGGTGCCTATCTTTGAATTTAATTTGAATAAATATTTTACTATCGAATTAAAATTTGTTTTAGTGTTTTTTAGAACTCTTTCCCGGCATTTCAAAGATACATTTAAGAAAATAGGATCTAGCTTAATACTTTGTTTATTAAGGTCAAGCTTTCATACGAGTTTTTCCTCTTTAATTCCGGTAATACACCTTTCCGTATTCGTGCTAAATAATGTGCTTTGACATGCTTTTCCCTTTCATTTGGAGCACACAAAAGATTTTATTGTTACATTGCTTTCTTCTACTAGAATGTAACTTCAGAGCCACTTCCAACGCTTCACGTTGTATGGTAAACATTGCCATCTTAAAACAGGATCAAAGCACCCATAGAACCATTATGACTGAAGGTCTTAATTAAGTTGTTGAAATATCACCACTTTCTATACTTTCCTTCTTACAATTTATACATTAATCTTCAACAATCCAGTGAGAATTCTTCAGATATGATGTAACTCTACGTAGCACACTCGGGTAAGTGATTTTGAGAACATATTTTTTATCAAAGATCCTACTACTTACCTTTTCAATTTCACCCACCCCGTTTGGATTCGTCCTTTTTTTAAACCGTCCCGTGCTTCGTATTACATCGATTTCTTTATTAAAGTCGGCTTCATTTGCATCGCGAATTTTTACACATTTCTTCTCTTACATTTTGTTTGCTGTGTGTCGTCGAATAGTGTTCTAAGCGATTGCCATCTCTGGTTTTGCTTTTCCAAAAGGGCGTTTTTCATCGCAACTCACAATAACACACTTCGTTTTTATTTCTTCAAAAGGCCCGATTCACTGCCCGCTTAGCAAATGGCAGTCGGAACTTTCAGATCGTATTAGTACGAAAGACGTACTGTGCGCCGGGTACTAGGCTTTTTTCTCTTTCGTTATATACAGATTGACTTGTTTTCCTTTGGCATTCGGTTCCGTTGTGGGTGTGTGTGCCCCGGTTAAGAAATACAATTGCAAATGTATAATGCTGCGAGTGAAGATGGACGCAGTTTCCTTTTTAAACAAAAAATATATGTATAAAAAAACAGGTTTTACTGTTGCTACTTTTCTAGATCGTCTCAATCGTTGGGGCGCTACTGAATTCTTCGACAGTAGTAACCGAGCGTTTTGCACTTTTCGCACAGCATCTGCGGATGTACCTTCGACTGGTCGGACACGTCCAGACCGTCCGGTTTCTCCAGTGGACGCTGCAAAATCAAGTTCGTGAGACATTACTGGCGCCGTCTTCAAGCGCGAGGAAATTCCCCTGCTCACACGTACCTGCTTGTGTGGGTACACGTTGATGTGGCACTTGATGCACTCCTGCCCATGGTTGGCCCACGAGTTGCCGGACATCCACTTTCGCTTGCACTTCGGGCACTTGTACTCGCCGAAGCACCGCTTCTTGCCCTGGTACGGTGTTTTCCCTTCCGCTTTTGGACGAGCCTGAACGGAGCAAGTGGCGCATTTGGTTGTGAGTTCGGTTGGTTCATCGAGCGTCATCCCCTGCTCCCTCCCGTGTACTTACCTGAGGACAGTCTCGAATGTAGTGACCCTTCTTAAAGCACAGATGGCACAGATAGTTCGCCGGTGGAAGCTTACTGTACTTCAACGCACTGCTGCTCCCATTCGGCAGCTGCAGCTGGTGCTGATGCTCGACGCTTGCGCTGTGCAATGGCAGAGGATGATGATGTACTGCTCCGTACTCCGCCGGTTGATACTGGAGGTTGCCTCCGGACAGCTGCTGATGGTGGAACGGTTGCGGCTGTTGCGATGGCTGATGCCGGTTCGGGTTTGTTAAAGGTAACTCGTGATGGTGATGCTTGTTGGCATGATGGTGGTGATGATGATGATGATGATGCGGTTGCTGTGCTAAAGACGTCGGTGAGACGCTTCTCCCATAGCTGCCGAGTTCCTTAAGCGACGAGCCTAGTCCCAATCGACCGTAGCATGAAGCATCCACTGGGTTCGGGCGAGATCTTCCGCCCAGCTCGAACAGTCCCAAATCATCGAACTGATCGCACAGTTCGGCGAGCTCCTCCGCCAGCAGTGGTGAATCGCAATCGGTATCCTGCCTGGTGTCTTCCGTGGGCACTATCGGTCCGGCGAACGTTCCCGACCCACCCCAATAGCGGGGGGAGAACAGTTTCGAGCTCTGCAAAGGAAATACGAATGAGGTTTGTTAGTTGTTGGGTAGAATTTAGGAGTCTAAGGAGTATTTATTTATTCAAATGATAACAAAAATTTGTCAGTGTCGTTTGAAGTCGGCGAGTATGGATATACGGGATATTGTATATTTTCAATGTACTTCAAGATCCAAATAATGCTAAAATCTAGCTTCGAAGTGAACTTTTACGATACCACTTCGTGCAAGGATCTGACCGATCTGACCTATTTCCAGGCTAAAGGGTGTGAATAACTTTACGTTTACGTTTGAAGGAAGGATTGTCTGCGAGACAGTTTCTCAACGTACGCCTAGATGGTACAGTTTCTCAATGTACGCATTTGTCTAACTGACTGCGTGTTGAGTTTTAAGTTAACCAGTATTCATTAAGTATTCATTTTAATGTAGCAAATCCTTAGACAAAGGAAACATTCACTGTTATTGAAAAAATCCTGTTCAAAACGACATTGGAACTTAGAGTTCACCAAAGCATTATGTCACTTTCAGGATCTTTTTTGTGTGTATCCGTACACGTGAATAAGGGTAGGATCGATTATAAGCCCCATCTGGATTCGATCCCATTTGGAAGGTGGGTTTTTTTTCCAAGTCAAAGACTACCCGTCAAACATGACAAACTCTTGGTGGAATGTTTCTAACGCATTCTTTAAAGCTGTATACTACTGAGTTTTGGTCAGATTATCGATCCACCGCATTGCCGAACTCCCCTCGTTGGATGTCTTCCCGAACTCACCTGCAGCGAATCGCTCGCATGCGTATCCAAGTTCGCCAGATAGTACCACTGGAGGGCGGCGGCTGCGTAGAGTCCTCCTCCACCGCCACCATCCGAATCACCACTGGCCGCACTCTCCGTGCTGCCCTGTCGCGGTTGTATCGCGTCCAGCCCCATCCGTCCACCTCCCAAACCCGGCGTCACGCTCGTCACGGACGTAGCGATCGTACACATCGGGACACCGGTCTTGTGTGTATGTGTGGGGGGTGGTTGGCGATCACGGCGCGCTGTCAAGGTGTCTTCGAACGGCCCCAAATTCCACGCCACAAACAAACGCCACGGAATAAATCACTCCACCCGTGCAGGGGTTCCACACTGTATAAACACCGCACAGAGAGAGAACGAGCGCACTCCAAAAACACACACACGCACACACACACACAGGTGAAACCAAGCACAGGACAGTTTCCCAGCGTTGCGCGTCCAACATTCACGGCGGATGATCTTCACCGAGCGCGACCGTTCCCACCGCCGTACCGTAGTTAGAGGGTAAAAATACTTCGTTTGCACTATTTTTAGCCCACTCTCGTCGACAGTTTGTAGTTTGGTGGTGGTGGTGGTGGTGATGGTGGTGGTGTTTTGCTCACCCTGTGTTGCTCCCCGTTCGGGATACACCTCCTTCCACGGGCACAAAGATGCGAGTCGAGTTGGGTCGAGTGCTCCAAACTGCAATTTCCCGGAAGGATCCTTTTCGGCGTTCGTCACACCAACTCCGACATCGACCTGTGTGTGCGCTTTCCACGCCGCTGTTCCAGTTTCAAAAGTGCATCTGCCGCGCTCGGAATGCCGAGTCGTTCCGAAAGGGTGGTCCTGGGAGGAGCGAAAAACGCAAACAAAAACACCGATCGTTTCGAAGTTCGCCCACTTTTGCGGACTCTATCGGCTTGCCGCCGGCAGTGGTGATGGCAGTGAGGTCGCGGAGATCATCATTCTCGCCGCTCGGGTGCGGGACGTTGCGGGTTTTTTTTCCAATATGGCGCACACCTCGCACGCCCACGTTGTCTGTCACGTCCGCAGCTTCCGCGGTGCTTCGAAGCGGCGTTCTGCGGACACCAATACCTTCTTGACGATGATCTGCAGGCGGTAAAGAGAGATACGCAATAGAAAGCGAAAACAAGATCGTCCCTCCGTTTTACGATCGTTGCTGATGAATAATACACGGGCCTGAGGGAGGTAGTTTTTTTTTCGTTTTCTTTGGGGAGGAAATCTTTGTAATACAAATTCTCACTCTCGGTGTGGATGGCACGTATATGTTCTGGCATTCAAACGGACGTGGAGGTTACTTGCCACCAGCGATTGGGGTGTGCTTGTACTTGATACCACAAAAAAGCACTCTTCACGCAGGTGATTCCTCGAGGACGTTCGACTAATCGTTACTCACCGCGAGACAAACCAAAGGGGATGCAGGAAATACGGATGCGTGACCAACAACGCACACGCAACGGATCGCACGGATCGTCTGAGAACGGGCTACTCGGTTGCGCTTTCTAAAGCCATGAAAATTGATCGAGATTTTCCGCTGCTTCTGCGCACTCCTGCGGAAATTCTCTCTCCTGTGTCTCACACGGCCAGTTATCGTGGGTAAGTGTGTGAGAACGTAAAGGTGTGTTCGTTCAACTGGCCTCTTTCAGAACGCAGAAGAACGAACGCACTCCTGCACATGTGTGTCCGGTGGGTGGAAAACCGGTGGGCCGAAAATACATCCGCGCTCGAGGAAAAATGCATCTCTGCGGTTCGAAACACATGTTGGATGTTTATCCATGTGTGTTCGATAGCACTGAGAAAGCGATTGCTTTCATTCTCCTTTTTCGTTGGATGTCGCAGCTCGTACCTGGCCGATAATGCATCTCGTATGATGTGTTGATTCTTTTGAATTTATGAGCTGCATAACGATGAATGTTTTCAGATATACAATGTGTTAATTTATACATTTCTTCTGATTGATCTCTCAATTATTGTCATTCAAGGAGCAACTTCATTTTAAAACTTATTTAAAACTAAAAACTCATCATAACATTAAACTTTGGAGCTACGTTTCATGTATCCCGTTCAATATATTACGTATACAGAATATATAGCTTTGCTATTTCAATTATTTTTTAACAAACCCGTGAGAACGTGTGATTCAAAATATCGTTAAGAGAATCAATCTGCTATATCACTTTTTAACTCCTGGCTTTGATTTGCTACACAGTAACATAAAGTAAGTATTTTTTAAATTTATTTTTATCTCACTTCATTTTCCGTTGAATACAATTCAAAAGCAAATCTGCTCATAAACATTTGTTGATGTACACACCTTGTCGCTGCACATCTCTGCCGTCTACACCTTGACTGACAGCTTCGCCAGCGCGCCGTTTGACATTTTATCCGTTTGTTTTGATTCTTCAGACCGCATGGTTTCGCGTGGTGGTGGTTTTTGGGCACGCGTGTGTCCATTCAATTTTCTTCCATTAAAATAGCACTTAAATATCTGAAAAACGTTCAGAAATGACGACAAAAGTGGAAAAGAAGCGTAAACATAAACCAAATGGCGAGGTGGAGAATCAGGCGGGTGAAAAGAAACGACACAAGACAAACGATGAAGGTTGGAAGTTCACACCGAAAGGCGCACCGGCCCGGTCGATGGTGTTTACCAAGCGGCGAGCGCAGGGCTATGTGGCACCGACTGGTGAGGAGAAAAAGAACAACAAGGTGGCGGAAAACTTTCGTCGGGAGCTGAAAACGGGCGCGATGGCAATGAGCGGTAAGTTGAGGAGTGATGCGATTGACTGGTGTGCAATAAGCGGTACTACGAAGTATTTTGCTTTCGTTTTCTTCGTAGCCATTCGTCACTTTCTGCCAGAATGTTACGCGAACCCGGAGCTGATACTGCACTATATCCGAGGCGGCGGTACGTTGAAACCGCTGATGGAGATACTGGCATCGTGCGCGGTCGATAAGCTGAATGATATCGCCGACGTGCTGCACCTAATTCAACTGGTGATGCTGCAGAGCATCGACTACGATGACACGTATTACAAGTACGCCACCCGGTGCGCCCGGTCAATTATGACCAAATATCAGACGGTGGTGGTAAGTTTGCTGCAGGATCAGAGCGAACATCAGGGCGTATCGAGTAAGGCGTGCGCGTTACGAGTGCTGCGTGCCATTTTGCTCGTCGATGCGGCCTCGTACTGGCGCGATGTGCTCCGGCTAGTCGAGACGTGCGCGTCCCGGATGGGTATGGCTGCGTGCCGTGAGTCAGCCAACCAACCGGAGGGTTTCATCGGTCGCTCGTTGCGCACCGTCTTTATCGAGTTCAATCTGGCCTTTCTGATCGATACTCCGACGCAGATGGTGCGGTACTGGTTGGCGCGGCCGGGTTTGGTGCAACCGCTCGTTCAGAACCTGGTGTACGACAGTGCGGAGAACGTAATTCTCGTGATGAAAACGCTCACCCAGTACGTGCTGGGCAACGGGGACATCGACAAGTACATGTACCGGACGGCATTTACGCCCGACATACTGAAAGCGCTCGTCACCGTGTACGAGTGGGTCGGACCGGAAAAACAGGCGACGAACGAGCACGCCAAGTTGGGTGTGCTGAACGCGACGGAAGAGTTTCTGATGCCACTGCTGACGTCGCGACGTTGTTTTTTGGTGCCGAAAACGATCGATCTCGAGCGGGCCAGCCCACGGTACCGGCAGCTGCTGATGGATCTGAAGCACACCCAACTGCACGACCATCAACGCCGGCTGGTGCTGGAAATACTCGCCACCTGTCCGGAAGTGTTGCCGACAACGCTCGACGCGTACGGTGGGCTGATGAAAACGAACCGCGAAAACAATCGCGAGCTGCTGAAGCGAATGCTGCTGATGCATCCGCCGGAAGAGTTGATCGGAAAGCTGGAAGGGACGAGCGTGTCGGCGAAGGCACTGTCGAACTTTGTCGTGCATACCACCCTGCCGAGGACGATTCTCGAGCACATCGGCACGGCACTGGACGGAAGGAAGGAAAACATCCCGTACTGCTTGGAACTGCTGGCGCTGATGGTAACGCGCTGCGAGCAGTACCTTCAGGTGATCGAGCAACGCGCCGTGTTGGATCAGTTCGGGCTCAAAAAGGTGAAGGTGGATGCGATAAACAAAATCGTTACGCTCTTCCCGAGCGTCGATCGCATCATGGCCGCGATGGCAAAGCATCGCGATGATCACAGCGCGATCAAGACGAACGTAGCGCTCGAGCACGCGATGGACATACTGCTCGTATGCATACGTTCGTTCCGCGCGTACATTGATTCGCCCGCATTCATCACCACCTACCGGGACATCCTGCAGCCCGCGTACCGTGCGCCGGAAGTGGAGAAATTCTACCTCAACTACGAGTTCAAAGCGATCAAGGTTGTGCTGGCGCTCGAACCGCAAAGTGTGTCCTTCGGTTCGCCCATGTTCCCGCCCGTGCTGCGGCTCCTCACGAAGGTGTACCTAAACGCGACGGCGGACATGCAGCGTGATGCGACGGAGCAACTGCTGGCCCTGTTCCGCAACACCGCTCTGTTCGACAACCGCGGCACCGAAATTGAGTTCTGGTTTCAGGCGCTAACGGACGTGGATCCGGTGGCCGTGCCCGCGCTGGTCGACTTTCTAGCCGTACAAGCGCCCCTAGCGGTGGCCGCCGAAAACAATCGTAAAACGATCGCACACACGGCCCTCATTGATGAAGCGTTTGAGGTGGGCGCATCGGAGAGGCGCCATGATCTGGAGGAACTGTTCGCGCGTGTGGAACGGGACGCGGAAAACGCGGACACTGATGGGGTGGGGACGGGCGGTGGTGCGCACGTTGAGCTGCCGGTGGCGGATCGGTTCTTTATGTACATGTTCGCCGCGGAACCGACGACGGAGAAGAAACCACCGCAGTACAAGCGTTACCTGAGTGGAGTCGCCTTACGCTACCTGCACTATCTGCCACATCCGGAGGTTGTCGTGCGCGTGCTGAAAGCAACCGGCGCGAAGTTGGTATCACCGAAGGTGCTTCAGTACGCCAGCGAGTGGGTTGCGGGGAAGGAGTGTGTATTGGATGAAGTGGACGCAACGAAATTCCGCCCGTTGAGTGAATCGTTCACAACGCCGCAGCAAACGGTCAAACAAGATGCATCCTTTCTTCAGCGATGGAAGAATGTGCACCCGGTGCTGCTAAATTTGTTCCACCAGACACTGTTCTACCTTTCCCGGTGGGTGACAGCACGGAAGCTAACCCCGCAGCATCTCGAGCTGATCGCCCACTACTCGACGCAGCTGCTCGAACAGCTCATCAAACCGGACGCGCTGTCCGAGCGTGAGCAGGACGAACTGCTCGAAGGATTGTTCCTGCAGCGACCGGCAATTTTCCAAAACTTTACCATCATCAAATGGCGCGCGGAAAAGAAGGAGAAAGAATCGATTCGACCGCTCGTGTCGGGCTTTGTATGCGAGTTGATGCAGCTGCTGCACACGTTGCCACGCTTCGAGCGGTACACCGAGCTGTACGCGAACAAGATTGTGTCGGAGTTGATGCGTGTCTCGAGTGTGGATGCGACGGGTGCGGAACTGGACGGTGAGCTGACGGAAAAATTGCTTCGGATTTTCAAACTCAACGAACGCCACTGTGTCATGCTGTTGCGGCATTACGCGCAGTTACCGGGTGCGACGTTCCAAGCGCGTTCCTGTCACTACCGCCAGCTGTGTCACGCACTGGAGCAGCTGGTGGAAAGTAATCGCCACCGTCAGGAACGATTCCTACCCGAACCGACCGTCCGTGGGTTGGTGCGAATTTACAAGGAGTTGAGTGAGGTGCGCGTAGAACCGGGTAGCGAATCATCCGGCCTAGACGAGCTGGAAAACGCATTGCACGCGTACTTCAGCACATTCCCGCACGGTATCGCGTGCATCGAGCCGGATCTGATGCGCGTACTGTTCGAAAACGGACGTCGGATCGGAAAACCGCTGATAAAGTTGGCCACGTTTCTGCTCGCACGCAGTCCGGCTCTGCACGAACCCTTCCTGGAGCTTGTCGGGCAGTATGCGGCCCCGAAAAAGGAGCTCGCCTATCCGCTGCTGAACGTAGCGTTCCGCCGTGGCATTCTCAGCGAGACGACGCTCGAGAGTGGGGCAGGTAAACGGCTGCTCACGCAACTGTACGCCGATTTCCGCACCCCGATACTGAAGATGCTCGAGAAACCGAACAAAGCGGCGGTTATTTATCGCGAAAACGCCGTCGCCAACGAGCAGCTGGTGCGGTTGTGCATGCCGCGCAACGAGTGTGTGGATTTTGCGCGCAAAAAACTACGCATTGAGGCGGTCGAGGCGTTCCAGCTGCGGGTGCTGATGGAGATCTACGGTGGCGCACTGAAGACGACGCTAGCGGAGGGTGCGGAGAGTGATGGTGCGACCCGGCAGACCGTTTACTGTAATGGATTCGCGATGCTGCTGCAGTGTTTTGAGGCGTTCTTTAAGTCGATCTCGTCCGCACAGTATCTGCTGCAGCAGGACGGTCAGATGGCACGGTTGAACGAGCTCGTACTGGCGACGTACCGGTGGTCGGTAGCTGCCGCCCGCCATCCGGATCTGCTCGGGAAGGTATCGTACGCGTCCATCACGAGCACGGCGGCGTGGAACACGTTCTGTAAGAATTGCCTCAAGTACGGGCTGGAGACGGTACGGTGTAGGGAGAACGAGCGTCGGTTTGACGAGCGGCTGCATGTGCTGACGAAGCTGATGGCGGTGCTGGTGGAGCGGTTTTACGACGATGGAGAGAAGGAACAGGCGGCAGACATTAGACGCTACTACGATTGGGCCCTTTCGCACTCGAACTTCCTGCGATTGCTGCTGTTACAGTACCAGTACAAACCGAAGACGGCGCTAGTGCAGCTGCTGTATGCGCTGGCCCGCAAAAACCCTTCCGTCGTGAGCGAGAAGCACGTTCCGCTGCTGTTGGGTGCGTACGGGGCGACGCTGACCGACGCCAACCGCTATCTGTTGGCGCTGCTGCAGCACTACGAACGCAGCGGCGTCCAGATGCACGAATTCCGACCATTCCTGTGGGGTGAGACGGCCATCAAACACTTTGCGCTCCAAGCAACCACCTCCAACGGGGAAGCGACCGGTGAGGGAACGAAAAATGGTACGGAAGGGACCGGCCGATCGACCGGGAGAGGTGTATCCTCGTTCCGGACGAGCGTGGCGGATGTGTTCGCGCTGCTGCAGGAGGATCGTATGATTAATACGATTGAAAATTTCCCGGTCTGGCGAAAGCTAGACGCATGCGCGCAGCTGCCGGAAACGAATTTCGACGACCTGGTGGCACTGTCGGACCCGGAGCGGCGCGGCCTTCGGGTTGAGTATCAACCGACCACGCCGGCGGAAAGGTTTGTGGAGAAAACGCGCGCCCGTACCCACCACCAGCCGGCGCCACCGTCGCCCCACGGCGAGCTGCTCGAAATGAACGCTCCGAGCAAGGAGCAGAACGCGTTCACGTACGATCCCGCCTTTCTGCTGCCGATGCTGAGTTTTATGTACGCAAACGACCAAGCGGACATGCTGCAGCGTGGCATACAGTGCGGCATCCTGACGCTCCCGTTCCTGTGCTTCGCCAGCAACGACGACCAGATGCGTTTGGCGGGCGGCAACGTTCTGCTGCGCGTTCGCACCCATTTGGAGCAGTCGAAGCGATTGATCGACGCGAAAACGTGGCTCCATCTGCTGGCCACCGTGCAGCGGCGGTTTGTCAAGATGGTGCGTGAAGCGAACGGCCGGCACCAGCAACACCTAGTGCCGCGAGCTCCTTTCCTCTCGATGCTGTTCGTCGCCGAAACGGTCAAGGTGCTGCCGAACGTGATCCACAAACTGCACGGACCGCTGATGCAGTTCATCATCCGGCAGGACGCGTACAACTTCCGCCAGGTGCCCAACTTTCTGCCACTGTTCAACAACAGCGAGGTGGAGAACGACATACCGCGCCTATTTGTGGTCCGCACGATCGGGGCCGGTGTGAAATCGCATCGTGATTTTGCCGTGCTGAGGGCGTCCCCGGTGCTGCAGGTGCTGATGGGTTTCCACGGATCGCCCCTGTCGAACCGGGAGCTAAACGCGGCCATCCTTGGGGTGCTGACGGCGATCACGAAGATCCCGAAATCGTGCCAGTATCTGGTCGATGCGCTTGGCTTTGTCGGATGGATCAGCGAGCGGGTGGATGTGGTGGAAAGCTTCGAGTTTGACACGATCGAAGCGTTGCTCGGACTGCTTAGCAACTGCTGGTACTCGATGCAGGTGATGGCGGCGCCGTCAGGTAGTCAAAAATCGCCGAAACAACCCCGCTCGACGGTGTTCTTCCAGCGGAGCGTACTGATACAGACGCTCAAGTTCCTACCGCTGCTTTCGACGCGCAGCTCGAGCGTCACGTTGATGCGGTTCCTTAACTTGCTGGAGAAAACGACCTCCTCCTGGCACGGTTACCACCACCTGCTGTCGCTGGTCGATGAGTGCGTGATGGAGCGGCTGATGGAGTACTTCGAGAATCTGTTCGCGGAGCATATGTGGTGCGTGCGGTACGTGCGGCAGTGCGGGGGAACGTACGCGATGACGGATGACGACTGGACGATGGGCCGGAAGCTTCAGGAAGCGAACGTCGACCAGACGACGATGCAGGTTGTGCTCGCCCTGCGGCGCTTTGTCGTGGTTTGGTGCAGCTTCCAGAAGAGAGCCGGTGGGGCGGAGAAGGAAGAATTGCTGGAGGAGATGAACGAAGATGCACTGGTGGAGCAGGACGATGGGGAGAGTGTTGACGATGGCAATGGAGAACCTGCAGACGAGTCGATGAGTGAATGAGTGAGAACGAGCGAGTGTTTTTTTTGCTAAATAAGTTGTACACGAATAAAATGCGCGATTAATGCGCGATTAAGAATATAGGAAGTTTCGCTTGGGAGATACTGTATACAGTGATGACTAGACCTTAGATGTACT
>JXXA01014387.1:0-12387 GCA_000956255.1 Anopheles punctulatus
AAAAAAAAGCTCCAAAAATCGGGTGCGCAATAAAAATCCATCCAAAAAACAGCCTCCCGGGCGTTTTCTAAAAACGCTACTTTGCTCGCTATATAAATGGCTAAACTGTTCCGGTTTGAGTGTTAGTTCTTTTGTTTTCTGTCATGCTACGAAGTGTTTCCGTTCCTTCCGTTCCACGGGTGGTGGTTGACGTAGAAGATTCGCTGCATGATTCGCTTGTTGTTGTTGTTGTTGTTGTTGTTGACGTTTGCTTGCCACATTCGCACACGATCCCAAACGTACTAAATTCCTATCAAACTACTGTACATAAACACACACACACGTACGCACGCAGACGTGAACACGCGGAGTACTTCTACTACTAAGCCTGTTCCAACCTGGTTGCTAGTGTGTCCTTACAAGTACGTTGGGGACAACTGATCCTTTTTTCGGCGATCAAATGCCCATTTTCGGTCGAGGGAGGTTGAAAAAGGGTACTACATACAACGGGATTCGAAGGGGCGTGTGTGAAGTACTAACATGTGTGGTGTGAGAGTTCCGAATTCTCGATTTAAATGCTTCCAGAACAAACAAAGAATCTAATAGTTCGTATTTTTTGTCTCCCCCTGCTCTTATGCTTTGTTCGCTCTATTCCTCGGGAGGGAAAGGTTCAGTATTTTTTTTCCGTCAGTACACATTCCCATTACACGGTTACCCGCCATAAGATGCGTGGATCGATCACAATGGTTTACTGTATTGTTATCATTTTTCCCCGTCCCATTTGTTCGTTTCTGCCCTGTGCGACGTGTGATACGCCATTTCTCGCTTGAGAGTTAATATCGATATTAGCTTTTTTCTTCGAACATGGTTTTGGCTTGAAAAGGAAATCCACTACCGGTTGGTTAAAAAATGTCAAAGAAAGTCGGTTACTAAATACAAGTGGAGAAATAAAATCTAAACCTAGCAATATCGTCTACGCTGGGTGAACACAAGAAAAGCACAATATGTTACAGAGCACCCGGATGAGTTTGCTAAACCTAAAATGTACCCTTAACCTACATGATTTGGTTTCTGTGAAGTTCTCTTCTGTTCGTTGCTAAAAGCGCAAACGCGAAAATCTGCTTCGCGCCTGGCTGCTACTAAATGCAAACGCCCATGCTGCGTCCTTTGGCAAACGGTAACGCTACACGTAACGCGCAGTAACGCTAGCAACGGTTGGCGAAACAAAAAATTGAGCGCACGATTTACGAGAAAGGAATGTTTCTGTTGGTTACGATGACTTAGTAGAAAGTAAAGATAAAACGCGGGGAAACGAAACGCTGGAAAACTTAGCTGTAAGTGTAAAACAAAACAATAAAAAAACATACAAAACTCCTTCCACTCTATGCTCGAGGATGCTTCTTCTGCTTCCGTCTATAATAGGACGCTGCAAAAAACGCACACATAGATACACACACACATACACATATATAGGTATATAGACAAACAAGTAAGTTCGATTAACGATAAAAAACGCTAGCTAATTAATCGTAAATGATGATGTGTTTTGGCTGGGAGAGGAGATGATGATAATAGTAGCAGCGGCGCGGTGTCCTGATGATTCGGTGTCCGCTCGTCGGCTGACATCGAACGGGAATGGCGGGGCGCTAAGCTCGTTTTCGGGATGATATTCGATGCGATGATGATGTGCGTTGATGTTTGCTTCGTTCGCCTCACTTGAGCCGCTGATGGTCGGGCGTACTTTTCAGGATGTCCGGCTGGCCGTGGTGGGAGCTGAGCGTGTGGCTGCCGTGCGAGTTGAGCGTGTGCGAGTGGTGGGAGGTGAGCGTGTTGTTCGCGTGGGTGGCGTGGGAGTTTAGCGTGTTGTGTGCGGGCGTACCGGTCAGCGAGCCGGGCAGTGCGCGGGATCTGCGGGAACGGGGCGAAATCAGCAAATCAAAGGTAAGCTTCGTAAGGATGGTGGGCCAGCTGCCGTATGCTTACCGTATGCTCCGATGGCTGCCGTTGCGCGTGAGCGTATTCATCTGGGGCGTCCCAGGCAGCGTGTGACCGAGCGCGTTCATGTAGTCCGCGATCAGCAGCGTTATCTCCAGTATCTTCGGTTTGCTCATCGCGAACAGTAGCTTCTGCTCGTTGCTCACCGACTGCAGCGTGTCTTCGGCGCTGACGACGAGCATGAAATCGTCCTGACACCCGCCGAACGTCATGACCGTGCTGTACGGGTAGCGAGCGATCGTTGCCATCGACGACAGCTCCAGCACGCTTAGGGCATCCTCCGACACGGCCAACCACGCCATCGCCTGGTCGGAGTGGCGCGGTTTCGCCTGGAACAGGGCCGCCCCGAAGAACGGCCACTTGCGGGCGCACGTCAGGTAGATACGCACGCAGTCGAGTATGGAGCGACCGCGCAGCAGGGCCCATTTGGCGGACAGTAGATCCTGCAGCTCCTTCAGACCTTCCTGGTTGAGCGCGTCCCGGTAGCGGTACGGATAGAACTTGTCCAACGCCTGAAGCGAATTGGTCTTCGACTTGTCGGAGGAATAGTCGCCCATATCGATCTGGGCCATCAGTGACGCCAGCTCCAGGGCGAGATCACGCGACAGCGGGAAACGGCCTTGCACCACTGGAAAAGGAAGAGGAAGAAAAAAAGGCTTTTAGTATTGTTTTGCCAATCATCACACAATGTACGTACCTTGCAGATTCACTTGATAGCATAGCAACAGTCGCTCTTTTTCCGTCTCCAGCTTGGCCGCATGCTTCCAGTACAGCCGGTTCTTGTACGTCAGCTGTATGACGCGGGAGTTTTCAAACTTTCCCGATCCTTTCTCCCGCAGGGCCGTTTCCCATTTCGAGATCACGTCGCATAGCTAAAAAATAAATAAAAATAAATATTAGAAATATACTAATGATGTAGTCGAAACTAAGCTTCATGTATTTGTACTAAAGCCTGTACTAATACGCCACCGAGTGCAAATCAAGCAAATGTGGTTCGTTGAATGTGTGGAATGATTTTTTTAGCAACAAATAGTGTTCTTGAGAGTCTTCATAGAAAATAAATAGATTATTATGGCTTAATGGCTGAAAATTATTCTGATAAAACTGAGGTTTCAAACCAATCTAGAGATTAGGTTGTTGTATTATTGTTAGAATTGCTGTAGACATGTTCCCAAATTATAGTTCATTTTTTAAATATTATCATGAAGATTTTTTTCTTACTGAAATGCCACACAATCGGTACAGTAGTCAATAAATCAATTTGTGATTTCTGAACTGAAGATCCCTTTCGACCATTGTACTAAAACCTAACCCAACACGTCACAGCGCATTTCTTACCTTTGCCTGCGGATCCAGATAGTGTTCCAGATCCTTCTCGATCGGATCGTCGCTGAAGAGCGTGAAACCGTTCGTCGAGTCCCGGCAACCGATTTCCTGCGCCAGCGTACAGTGGAACTCCTCGATCGTTGTCGACCCGTCGAACGAAACGACCTGGTAGGTGGCATTCATCATGTGCACCGGTATGGCGTGCGGTAGCGAGTGATGGTACGGATTCTTCAGCAGTATCGACAGCACCTCCATGCGCGATGGTTTCGTTTCGCGACCCCCATTTTGCATCGTACGCTCGAGGGCGCGCTCGCAGTAGGCCGCATACTTGCCACACTCCGTCTTCGAGTCGGCGTTACGCGAAAGGTGTAGCTTCAAGTACCACAGCAGGCTAAGGGGAGAGAATTGTATGGAAGAATTGTAAGCAGGTTGTGCTAATGACAGGAAAGTAAAGGCTACCCTTACCGGCTGTTTTTGGGAACAAACAGCGACACGGCCAGTGCCAGCAGCTGCCAGCCCTGTATGAAGGTGTAGGTCGGTGGATTCGATTTGCAGTCGATCGGAGGAACGGTTGGTGCCTGCACAATGCAAGATAAAACTCGATAAAAATTGCGCCAAAACCCCCATTCCGGGTAAGCACGAAAAAATAGCCCACAATATATCGCTAAAAAGCGTTGTATATTGATTAGTATAATTAAAAATCGTTAAACAGAAAACAATAGAACCACAAAAGCATTAAAAATAAAAACAATAAAACATCCCAGTATCGGTGAGCTGTTGAGAAACAGCTGTATTAGTATGTGTATTAGTACTAGCGGATGGAAAGTATTAAAAAGGCATCCTTCCCGGTCGATTTAAAAACGAAACAATCTTAAAGCGAAACCTTCCGAACAATTAAAACGCGAAAAACAAACAGTGGTAGAGAAGGGTGTTAGATATTAGATCCAATTAAGCCTGGGTTCGATCGTTAAAAGCGGTTGCGGGGGAAGCGTGAGCATAACGAACGCTACTTAATTTGTGTATCAAACTGTTAGTGTTAATTACTGCCATCTTGTTTTAACTAGAATAGTAAAGAAACGTTCAGACTGCTTGGAGAAATAAAAAAGTTAAAAAAAACCTGGTGCAAAAATAGCTCCAAACGGACAAGGGTGCTTCAGAAAAAGAAAAAAACTTATAAATACTCTCTTCCCGTGACATATTTTTTCATTTTTCAAATGTTGGCAAACTCATAAGAAACCGTCTAGAGCACAGTATAAAAAGCAAGTGGTGAAAACCAAACACACACAGAAAAAAAAAATTTACAAAAATTTATGAAACCAACGAAAACCAACCAAGAAAACTAACAAAGAAGGGGAGTAAACACGAAAAGAAACCAAAAAAAACAAACAGACAAATCGAGCGGAAACTAAAAACAAAACTTCACCAAAAACCGGGTCCGGTTCCTACCTGAATGGAAGTGGGTGAGCTCCCATTCGCTTGGGCAACGCTGCCCTGCTGCGTATCGCAAGTGAACAAACTCTGGGTTGCGCAAAGCAGTAGTTGCTACAGAGAGATAGAGATATATAGGGTGGAGGGGTGGAAGAAAACGGGGAGAGATAATTGCACCGGAACAAAAACAGAAACCCAACCGGTGGTGGCATCCGGGATGCGTAGCACATGGGAAGAGTCAACGGGGCGGGTTGGGGAGAAGTGAACGAAATTGTGAAGTAGAAACCATCGGTAGCAGGGGAGCAAAGTTCGTAAATTAAAACAATAAAACGAGAAAAAAGAGAAAAGAGAGAAAAGAAAAGATTGATTAATGCAACGTGGTCAAACACGCGGGAATATGGTGGCACGAGTTGATGAGTGAGTGAACAGGTTGAAACGTGCAGAACGTCGGGTTTACAGGCAAGGGTTTAAAATGTCTTGCGTCTATTGAGTGTGGAACTAATCGGGACAGCTAGCGAGGGTTCTAGATGGGAACTAAAGAAAAAAAAAGAAAAAACAAATTTTCCTGCTCTACCACTATGCAGATGCACATCTAAGTTATTGCATATTTTCATAAAGAAAATATTATCTTCGCAATCTTTGAAGCAATTCTTTGTTTGTAAAAATATTTTGAGCATGCATTGCATACTTCAAGGCGGAAGTTAATTCCACGCCAGTGAAGTATGCCACAACACATCGCAAACTATCTGCCAACATTAAAGTTTCCATATCATATTTCATCTTTCGAAAGAACCGCCATTGAATTGAAAACGAAAGAAAAAACAAATCATAACAAAAGAACAAAGCAAAATTAATATAATAATTCACGAACTGCCTGTAGCTGGTTTATCAATGTTAGTAAGCGGTGTGCAGTTGAATCTCGAAAAACAAACAAAAAAAAAGTAATACGAGTGGAGACAAAGTATATCTCTAAAACGAAAAACTCTTCGGCATTGTAACTATTGCAACATATTTTATTTTCTACATAAGCAGCATTACGTTTCCGAAGCCAGTACACTCCTATAGAAATCATCGTAGGAACGATTCTTAAGAAAGGGGAAAAAACTTCTACAAAACATGCAGGGAAACACGTGCTGAGTAAGGTGAGTAAAGCCTCGATTGTGGTTAGGGTATGATGAGGTGATGTTTGTACGAGATGGTAATGATGATTTGCTTCCATTTGGACATTCACGGACACATAACCTACACTCGTGTAACGATTCGTCAGTTCGGTAAGAAGGGTTCTAATGGGTTCGGTTAGCTGCGGATTGCTAAATAAAAAGTCTAAGAACATAACTAGGTGAAGGTGAAAGAGAAACAAAGGACTATGTTTGTACAGTTGGTTTTGAAAATTTCGTTTGAACAGAACGAGAAACACAAGTTGACAAGGATCTTGGTGGAATTGTTTGGGATTGGGAAGAAAATTTCGAACACAAATAATAATCCAAATCGAAGTGTGTAAACCATCTACGATTTGATCACGATCGATCGTCTTGTTTCAACGGTGATCGTGCTCCGTAGTAGATGGGTAAAGATTGGTGGTATCAGCTTTGGTTGCTAGTTCTATGGTCGATTTGAAAATGGTTTAAATTTTCGCGTGAAGCTAGTGTAGTAGGAATGAGATCGTGCGAACGAGCGCTAATAATTTGTAGTGAAACATCCAATTAGTACAGAAAAAGGTTTCAAGGAATGGCAGTGGGAACGAGATGGACGGACCGGTTTTGTTTCGGAGGGGTTTGAGGGATGAACACGAACAAATCGGTCCACAACAATGTTCCAATCACAACTAATTGTTAAACAAACGTCTAAGACGTTAACTAAACTATGGTAGAAAGATAGATAGATAGATAGATAGATAGAGAGAGAGAAAGTAGTGATAAGAAGCACAAAGAAGCGCCCTTCGGGACAAACTTACACGAGCGGGTTTGGCCAGTTTCTTGTTTACCTGGACACCTACACCCAGCTTCTGGCCGGTATGGCGGGACGTTTGCTTGATCAGCGCACAGATCAGCTCCGACTGTAGCTCGGGCATGTCCAGACACTGCTGGAGCGCGTTCTGTGCCAGCACGACGTGATAGTCGATGCCGGGCTGGTTCACCGCAACGGAAAGGAACAGCTGACAGCTCTGCAATGTGAAGATAGTTGGAGAATGTAGACCAAATTGGCTCACACGAAATGATCCCAACTGTCGAGTACCTTGAAAAGTTTGAGGGCCTCCGCCTGAAGCGTTTCGGAATGCAACGACGTCAGCGGGGAGGTAATGTTGTCCTTCGTGTGCAGTAGAATCGGATGTCGCCAAAGGACACAATCTACGGCGAGAAGCAAAGTACAACAGAGCGTAAGAAAAACAAATCCTTTCTCAAGCATTCCGGCAAGATGTGCGCCTACTTGGATCTCCGTCCGTTTCCATGAGCTTCTGGATCAGCTGTTCGTACTGCGTGCCAGCGTTCGGTCCTCCGCCGGATACGACCGTCAGGTGGTAGAGCCAATTGTCTCGTTCCTGTTTACCGGGTAGTATCAAGTACGTGGGGCCCTGTTTGAAGGAAGTGAAGCGATATTAGAGAATGAACATTTCTACCAACATTGCAGTCGATTACGATCGTACCACTCCTTGTTGCTGCGGATAGATGGCGACCGTGAGGCGTGCCTGGCTTTGAGCCGGATCTTCACGCTCCTCCGAGTCGGAGTCCGACACGTGCTCAACTTCCTCCACGCGCGCATCACGCATGTTGATCTGACCGAGCGGATTCTGGAAGTCGAAAGAAAAACGAAAAGTATAAAACAAATTCCCTTCACTCTCATACGTTCACACACTTACCGTTTCGCCTGGTGCCTTGAAGTAAAGGAACATCTTGCCGAGCAGCACACACCAGCACTTCTTCGCATGGCCGTTCTTCACCTTCGTCACCCAGCCCTGCACCGTCGGTTTCTGGTCGTCGCGGCTCAGCAACAGCTTGGTGGCGTTCCGCCGCTGCACGTTCTGCAGCACCCGGATCCAGTCGTCCATCGTTGCGTTCGAGTCCGCCGTCAGATAGTACACCTTCTTGCCGGTGTCGATCTCGAACGTGGAAGCGCCGTCGGCACGGTTGATGCGACACGCCTCGTCCAGTGCGATCTGTCCCTGTGGCTTGCGATTCACATCGTGCTGGCTCTTCCAGTACGTCAGCGTACCGTTCTTCAACACGAACCAGCGCTTGCGCCACGTCTTCAGCTTTCCGCCCAGCTTCGCCAGATGGCCCACCTTCTCGAGTGTCTCCATCTTCTTGTTGGGAGAGTCTGCGTACGAGGTGCGCATCAGCAGCGATGGCATTGACGCGTCCATGCAAGTCGTATCGACCGTCGACACCGCGTCCGGTGGGATGGCGTAGTCATCCGAAAGGCCTGATTCAAAGGACAGTTCGGACATTACTGCCAGTCGTTGTGGGCGTGTGTATTTGGTGATCGTGTTCGTGTTGTTAGTGTAATTTCACAAAACGAGCAAAACAGGAAAATAAAAAGAGACGAAAACGAAAGCCAAATTATAAAACAGAACACAAATGGATGCAAGTAATGAAATAATGTAGCTAATCAGTGGTTTAGAGTAGTACATACGTCAAAATAAATGGTAATGAAATGCCTTTTAAATACTTAAAAGAATACGATTAGAAATACAATAAAGCTTCATAGTCTTTGGAGCAAAATATTCAAACGACAATATCAAAGCACAGCCCAAAGAAAATATTTGTTTACAGCGATAGCTTTGTACACTAGCCCCACCTGGCGCATACGCGTGGTACTGCCATCTATAGAAGGCTGTGTTGACTTGTCTTTGGCATGTAGAAACCATTTTAGTAAAAATAATGATTTAGATTTTTTTTTAACGAAATACCTTTGAAATTATTAATAAAAAAATGAACTTAACGTACTAAATCTTATAGCGATGTAAATGAGCGTAGTATAAGCACATTCCGGCACTAAAGCGGTCCACTTACCACGCCCTTTGTTCTTTGGACTTTCCGAGCCGGAGCGTTTGGCCGGACTGAGACTAGAGGAGGTTTTGAGGCTCTTCGAGGGACTAGAGGCACTGCCGGACGTGCTCGTCTCCGTGTTGTCCGTGCTGGTCGAGTTGTGCGAGTTGTGCGTGGAGGTAGCGCAGGTAAGCATCGCCCCATGGCCATCCTCCCCGTCGCTGCTGTCGTCGCTGGAGTCGCCCGTAAACGGCATCGAGCGGATTTGTGACGCACGCTAAATAAATACACGACCAATGGTGCGATTAGTGTCTGGGATGTAGGCAAATGCGCCGGACGTGCGCTTACCCCTTTGACGGTGGCGTACACCGGTACGCTGATATCACAGTAGCCTCCGGAGACGGTTTGCGAGCGGGAGTTAGCGCCACCGACGCTGGACGTCATCCCGGAGCCGGACTCTTGATCCTGAGATTCGGTTTCCTCGCCGGCCCCATTAGTGCCGCCGGCCCCGGCCAGCCCATCGTTCGCGACCTGATAGATCTTCGCCTCCCAGCTCGGGAAGCGGTGCAGTGGGGGCGTCGGTGGCCGCGGCGTACCGAGATCGGCGACCGAGTCGGAGGTGGTCGTGCTGGAACCACCGCTCGGCAGTCCCTTCAACCAGGCGGGCGCTTTTTCCCGCGACGGTGTGTAGATCTCGGCGTAGTCGTGTACGGCATCGACGTCCGAGCCGCCCGGGCTGACGCCCATACCCGGTGGCGGTGGCGCCGGATGCTGATGGTGCGGTGGCGGCGGGTGCTGCTGATGATGGTGATGGTGGTGCTGGTGGGAGTGGGCCATCGCGGCCGAGGTTTGTGGTTGTGCCGTCGTCGGTTGCTGTTGGCTCAGCGGCAGCAGGTTCAGTCGACGGCCGCCGCCAGATCGCGCGCCAGTTCCTGCGGCTCCATCGAGAGGTTGCGCCGATGGTGGTGGTGGTGGTGATGGTGATGGTGCGGGTGATGGTGCGAGCCGGAACCGGAGCTACCGGCGTGCAGGGACCGGTGCTCGGGCGGGTCCAACGATTCGCTGCGCCTTCGACCGCTACGCCGCTTCACGTCCTGCACGTCCAGGCTCAGACTGGTCCGGACCGGTTGCGTGGGCGCGACGCTGCTGTGGCGGGTGCTCTGCGTCGCAATGTGGTTCCGCAGCAGCTCCAGCTGCTGGTTGCACTTAATGTTCTGCTCGCGCAGCAGCTGGTTCTGCTCCTCGAGCTCGCGCAACTTGTTCGTCACCCACTCCTTGATCTTGGCCGCCTTCGCACCGACCTGCCGGGCGTCCTGCAGGCGCAGCTGCTTCTGCTCCTCGATGGCCGACTCGAGCTGACTGATCTTCACCGGATCCGTACCTTTCGGGGGTGGTGGGTCGGGGCCGTTCCCCGCCGGTCCCGCTCCAGCGGCCCCGATCGACTGCTGCTGCGATCCGGCTGCCGCACTGGCGGCCGACGGATTGCTGCTCGGTGAGAGTGACGGCCCGGTTAAGTTCTGTGACTTGGGCCAGTCACACAGTCGTTGCTCCATGGCCCGCACCTGAAACGTGTTAGAAAGGGAGAAAAAGCGAGAGAAAGAGAGAGAGAGAGCGATTAGCGGTTAGAAGTTTCGTAAAGATGCACAGAGGATATTGTTCTCGCTGCAACAGGTCCCTTTAAACGTTTCCTTTAAACTTCTTCCCACTGGTGACCATTGGATCCCGACGTTATTAAACTTCCCCGACGAAAAGACGACTTTTCCTGTGCTGTCTGGCGCACCCTGGCGTTGCCGGGTAAATTAGTTTTCATCATAGTTTAATTGAATTTTCCTTTTGCCGCACACAAGCGAAGCGAACAAGCAAGTCCGACACGACGGTCGGTCATTGTCCTGTGGTTGGAGGGGAAAACATCCGTGCAAACGGAAAACACCCCGACGACGCTCGAAACTAAGCGAGGATCGTTTAATCGCACGGCATCGTTTCGAACCGTGATTGAGTTCAGCAGCGAGGTTAACACTGCACAAGGACCGTCCGGTTTCTTGCTCGGTTGTGCAAAGAAAGCCCAGATAAGAGCGCACAGAAATAAGATCTTTTCTAGTATTGAACGATTTTCTTTGATTTTTTTTTGCTACCCAAAAAACCTCTCGTTACCGAACGCTAGCGCACTAGCGGACATCAAAGTGTGCAAGCCGCCAATTAGGTGCGGAACGGAGCGAAATGGTATTTTCGGGATCATCATTTCATTCCGCCGCAAAAGATGTCACGTGCCGCGGCGGCGGGCCACGTGTCACTCTTTGTTTCGTTTGGCGAGAGCATCGGCATCGAAGCCACGGCACGGCGACGTACAGTGACAGCACACGCATTTTCCCAGCTCTGACATGATGACAAATCACACGGCGGTGGTTTCAACGTTTCATTGCGAAGATTATTCACTCGCTCGCTGTGCGTGTGGGGCCGGGGAGAACGTTTAATTTATTTTATTTGCACACTTTGTCCTTTGCGTTGTGCGCGGTTGAACAGGTTAGTGTGTTTGAGCGGGCGGCATCGGGATAGGAGTTGGTTTAAATTATGTGAATTAAATTAAAACAAGGGTTTAAATGTTAATTAAATTATTTAAAACAAATTGTCCTTTTGTCAATGCGCAATACATCAGACAAAATGTCCTCCCGTCGTTCCACCGTGCGTTTGTCAAATCGACCACATAGCCACACCTTCGTTTGACGGTTAGTAGCTTCAACGTCATTTCGTAGTAATCAAGCAACGAGCGATGAAGTTTGATCACTCTTGAACGCCCCGGAGACATTTTCCAATCTGCCTATTTCTCCGGAACGCCATGATCTAAAACCGACAAATTGATATATTTTTCCCCTGAGAACGGGGGAGGATTTTTCCGTTGGGGATTAAAATGGAGTGTTGGAAGACAATGACACCAACGTGTGGACGATGTGTTGGAGTTTGTCGGTGCGTTTATGTTCCTGATTACCAGTGAAGCTTGACAAACGCCGTCGTCGTATGGTTCCATCCGAGCGCACAAGACGGGATGTGATGGGATAATGCCCTACGATAAGCGCCGGTGGCAACTTTGGAGACTTTGGAGAGTGGTAGAGAGCGTTCGATACTGCATAGTGCATAGTGAAATTAGCTACGTGAATCTTTGAGGATACTTTCATGAAGAACGGTTCCATTTTTAGTTCCACCCCGTTGTCTCTTTAGTGCATATGAAGTTATAAGATACGATTCTGGTGTAACGTTTTGAGCAAATTTTCCAGCATTCTTCACAAAATTCCATTCCATGAGCTCCTTTGTAGCGAAGCACTATAAATTACTGCAAAGTGTCACGGCCGTTCCTTTTTTTTTGTTTTACCCGTAGTCAAAGAAACAACCCAACAACAAGAAATGTCCATTAATGTAACAATCAGCAATTTTTTGCGTTATTTTTTGTGCTGTATTACTGGCTTGGTTGTTGCGGATGAGAGTGACTTTATGTTGTGGTCAACTCTTGTCGCTCCCTTGCTACACGATTTCATCTACAATGCGCAATGACAATGGCATTTTTTGGTGAAATGAAACTTTTCCGTCACTACACGCTCGCACTACACGTTGGAGAACTTCATATCGGTGTGAAAAAAATCCTAGTAATGGATGTCCAAGAGAGAGGACGCCATATGCAAAA
>JXXA01014393.1:0-13315 GCA_000956255.1 Anopheles punctulatus
TAACCTGTCGTCGCTCCTTCACAATCATGAATACTCACAGATTAACATCATTTCAGAAGTGGTAGGCGTAGCAAGTTCACATTGAGTTTCTTTTAGTACGTCTGACCACAATGGCACATGTATTATACAAAAATTGTTCGGACAAAATCTCCACAGACACAATGAAGCATAATAAGCACCTTTAGAAGCAGTTGTAGCCATCAAAATTAAATTTAAAAAGAACAAATCGAACTTGGCTCCGTACCAAGGTGAAGTGATTCTTTTTAATTTTATATGGAATTCTTTTCTAATATGGCGTGTCATTCAACAGCAAATCTCGAATGTTGCGTTCATAGAATTCTCAGCACATGCCACGGCATACGAGTAAAAGTAGCATAAAAAGAGACAAGGCTTTCTATCCGTCCGTAAATCAACATCCATCCACCAGCACCATCTCTATCGCAAAATGCTGGCCAACCATCGCGTAACCAACCGCCGGTAACACAAAACGAAATTATAATCAGACATCACTATTATGGGATTACTGTATAGTGAGGTTTCTTTTATTTGCGGGGGAGATAAAAGGGAACATTTTGCTTACACATCTAAATCCATTAAAAACTAAAAGCAGACAAAAAAGGAGAACCGGGGAAGATATTTGCCGGGGCTGTCGCACCAACGCATCCATGCGCCACACGTTATTGCACCGCTTGCGGACAGCCGCCTGTAGATACCCTCTCACAGACTCTCACGCTCTCGTCAACGCTATCACACGGTTTCGAATCATAATCAGCACAAAGTGCGTCGGACCAGGGTCCCAGGGTGGAGATGGTGGTGAAGTGCACACACCAGCCGGGCCTCTGAGCTTCACTGTTCGTTTGAAATTAGTTGTACTCCACCTTATCCTACATCGTTCTTGCGCGTACATCTCTTCACTTTGCGTCTACTTAAACATAACCACTTTGAACCTAAAACTCCTTTCAGCGCACACTTCATTCGCTGTCCTTGCTGCCGTGGCGTGATATGCTGCATGAGCGTGTCGTAAATAGTGCACAAAGAACAAACAATAATCATCAAACTTTGCTACTGCGTTTTGAGGAAATTGTTTAAAATTCGTAAATGAAATAATGAAAATAGCTAATTTGCAGTAGTAATGCTCATTCGTACAAAATGTCCCTTCCTGAATCATCTATTTTTAACAACTTTTTTGTTCCATTTTCTAACTACCGAAACAGACGCGTTTACCAAATAAAAATACCACCTAGCAGGCAACCCTCTCCAGCACATTCGTAGGGAACGCACCGGCTGCACGCGTTTTACATGCTGCGCAGCACACCGAAAGCCCTCCGGGACGCAAGGCACGATATCGTTTCGAGGAGATGAGTTCAAACTTGAAATTGAAGAAATAAACGCACGTCCTAGCTCTCTTCCTGTGTCCACGTACTGTAAAAGCAGCTTCATCCTCACCGATTGTCTTCCGATCACTCCGAAACCGTTTTGATGCTCGCTCAAATCGGTGGCTGATCGGTTGCGACACATCTTTTCCGTTCTTTTTTTTTTGCTTTCTACCACATCGTTGCGCAAACTGGGAACTGAAATTGAACCTGTTGCTCGAAAACAATCGCCCACGGTCGTAAGCTCGATCAAACCGCTGTTCCTCTGCAACAAACAACTGTTCCTTCTGCACCCGCATTAGTACCCTCCTCTGTTCTTTCCAACGCCTACACACGAATGGATCACACGAATGGCAGCGAATGGGTGATTTTGCACCGTACGTCTTCTTGGCATTCGATAAGCGCGCGCACACACACACACACACACAGACCACCCAGAGTGTGCGTGTGTGTGTGTGTGTATGAGCACTAGCGTTTGCTTACTATCGTTTGCCTCGAAAACAGTGAAAAGTATCTTAATAATGTTATTATTGTTGTGTTCTTCCGTGTATGTGTGTTTCAATTTTCCAAACAGACACTTTTCCCATAGCCTATCTATAAACAGCCCCCACGTGGCGAAATACGTTTGTTACGCGTTGTTGTTGTTGTGTTTTTCTCTTCTTTTTGTTTGCTCAGTCAATCACGGCGGCACCTCGTTAAATCTACTGCTAGCCAGCCTCGGGGCCGAATCAGCAGCTGGTGCTGCTGAAACCCGGTACGCCACCGAGAACGAAGCGTTAGTGCGAATCAACGAACGCGTGTAAGCACTTGGGAATCTCGTGCTGGCAGTTGATTGCGTAACGCTTGATTGCACGGGCCGCCAGACAGGATAGCCGGGTGTACCTGATCGGGTTGACCAGCTCATGCAGTTGCTGATTTTGCAGGAGCGACTCGAACGTATCACCGTCCACGTTTCGCGTGTCCTGCGCGGGTAGGATGCAAGAAGAAAACGAATGAAATGTTACGTTAGCCACGGTCAAGGAGCAGTTCCCGCACAATAAAGTACCGTGTCACCTACCAAATGGGCTCCATGTTCTAGCAAAATTTGCGCCAGATTCGGTGGACAGGGTCGTGTTTGGGCGGCCAGGTGCAGCGGCGTGTTGCCCGTGTCGTCCTGAGCGTTTGGATCGGCCCCGACCTGTAGTAGCGCTTTGGCCAATCGTGCCGATGGTAGCTGACACACCGGATACCGTCCGACGAGGGCGGCATCTTTGTAGCATGCCAAATGCAGCGCCGTTCTACCCGTTTGCGAAACAATCTGTTTCATGGAAAGGCGAGAGAAAAAATCATTATCGCGTGTTAAATTATAATTTAAACTAAACATACGATCTGCATTTTTTGTGAGTAGCATTTTTAATAGTAGTTGAGAATTTAAGCTTGTTTTTTTTTCTAATGCAATTTTACTTTACTTAAGTACAAATAGAATAATAAAATTCGAGTCGCATCAATGTCAATCTTCTACTATTGTTTCAATAACTTTGATACGAATCAATCGGTCCCGACGTTTCATGTACGGGACACCACTGCTTACAAATCATGAGCCGTTTTGCTCAACCATTTTGCTTGGATACGCACCTTTAAGCTAACCAAATCGTACAACGCCTGCAGGATCTGGTGTTTCATCTCGGCCGAGCACAGCTCCTCGTCCTCGTCCAGCAGTCGCACCAACAGGCAGGCGAGATGTAGCGAAATTACCAACGCCCTGCTGAGTGCCCCGTGGTCACGCTCGTGGTACGCCATCTGCTCGAACATCTGCTGACCGAGCTGCACCTCCCGAATGGATTTCTTGAACACCACCAGCATATCCGACGTCTCGATCGGCGGTACAATGCGACCGCGCGTAATCGGCCGACCCACCTCGCCCAGCATGTAGCTGAACAGCTCCGCAAACGACAGCAGCGACGACTGCGTCATCGGGTTGAGCGGTTCTAGGATGCTCTGCTGCATGGACAAGGCATACGTCCACAGCTCGATGCAGCGATCAAACCGACCGGAGTCGGCGTACACCGCCCCTCGGAAGCGGATGTAGTAGCTCGTGTCCGGATGCACCGGACCGAGTATGCGCTCGCGTATCAGCAGCGCCTGCATCCGCATCTCGTCTGGATCCATCACTAGCTCCTCGAGCATGCTGAGATTGTTGACCTCCTGCACGTAATCGTACGGGGAGACCGGTTCGCGGGTTGGCTTTGGCAGCACGGGACTGTTGTTGTATCTGGAATGGAAGATGTCACGAGATGGATCGATTACAGCGACTGCTTCATGCACCAGTTAGCAGCGTCCCCCCCCTCCTGGTCATACCTGTCCTCCATGGCACGCTTCCAGAACGAGAGGGCCCCGAGCATGTCGCGCTTCTTGTCGACGTACGTGGCACCAAGCAGCTCCAAGGCCGCAATGCGATCCTCGCGCGAAACAAACGGTAACTTGATCAGATGCTCCACGATCGGCAGATGTCCGGTGACGCTGGCGGCCAGCAGTGGCGTCATTCCTGCAAAAGTCGGCACGTTTGTGAGGAAGCGAACGCCGGATCGGTGGTCAGCGAACGCTGCCCTAACTACCTACCATACGAATCGACATCCATCGTGGCACCGTGCTGCAGCAGAAGCTGCAAAATCTCGAGCGATCCCGACTCGGCGCAATCGTGCAGGGCGGTGTTGCCTTTCACGCTACGCCGGTTCACGTCCGTTTTGAGCGAGAGCAAGTATTGTGCGATTTTGTAGTGTCCTTTGTAGCACGCGATCATCAGGCAGGTGTGTCCGTGCCGGTTTGCGACTTCGATGTCTGTAGAGCGAAGAATAGCGAGAAATAGTGACGGAGCGACAGAGGGAAAGAGAGCGAGAGGTGTTAATGTCTCGTGCGTGAAGCGTAACGACGGACCGCGGTGATAATGATGCCTACCTGCGCCTTGCGATACGAGATACTTCACGATCTCGTAGTGGCCATCGAAGCAGGCCGCCCGCAGCGGGGTGCTGTTCGTTTTGGTCGTACTGTTCACTTTGGCACCGTGTTGGACTAACAGCTTCACTATGTTGGTGTGACCGGCGGCGGACGCGCACCAAAGCGGCGGGGCGCCCTCGATCTTCTCACCATCGAAGATGACCGAACCGGCCTGTTCGACGTCCGCGTGGCACCGCTTGATGAGGTACTGCACCACGTCGAAGTGACCGTTACGGCAGGCAATCAGCAGCGGCGTGACGCCGTTCGTCTTCATCGTCACCAGCGTCTTGAGATCGTTCGGCATCAGCCTGGAGGTCCATTTCTGAAAAACGGAAGAGAACATTCACCATCAGAAACCAACCGACCGTGCATGGAAGGCAAATGTTTGATAACTCGATCGTTATCGTCAACGTTATCGTGCATTGTGGTAAAGAGCCGTCGCTTAGCAATTTGGGTGACATCATCGATGACAGGTCAGTTCGTACGATTTGCAATCGTAACCCGGAAGAATCGGCGCAAGCCACGGAGGAGAAAAAAGCCACACCGCAACGCAACGCAACGGTGTGTTCCGTGTTCTGGAGGGGTCCAAAATCAACAACGTTAAATAGCAAACAGCGCTGTTAGGTCGCTATCGTGTTAGTGTTTGTACACGGCGGGCAGCGAAAAAGGGTCCACACCATACCTCCTCCGGTCACTCGATCGATCGACCACACACAATAATCGTCTGAGTAAATATTTTGATCCCTTCCCGGCGAGGGCAAAGTTATCAGTAACAGCCGAAGCGCTGGAGAATTCTATCAGCAGCGAAGCGGCTTTCTTCAGCGCGCTTGTGGCTAGAGATCAGCGATCGTTCCAAGGGGGCGAGGAACTTCACACCATCGAACGTATCACCCACGAAACACGCACGAAGGCAACAAACGTGCCAGTGGTGTGATAAGTATGTGGGCTGGAATGAGTTTTTTATCTCTCTCTCTCTCTCCCCATAACTAGCCGGTATGCTCACTACAACAAACCAGGCCCTGCTGAGGGAACCGTGATCCGATGCACATTACCGGAGGGGATTAAAACAATTAACTCGACGCTTATAGCTGCATTGCGATTGTGTGCGGATGCTGCAGCTCAATCTATGCGTGCTCTTTATGTGAATGATTATTTCCCACGCCTGGAGCAACGGCAAACCCGACTCGCGTAAATTGTTCTTCAAAATGATCAACCAGTCCAAATGATCGCAGTTCCCAAAAGTTCCCTTACCATCATGTCTTCTTCGTGCTGGAGAAACTCCTCCTCACCGACGATTCGGAAGCGATGCTGCATCGTTCGTCGACGTCTGATCGTGGCCTCCTGCCGGTCCACTAAAGGGGCATTATTTCCGGGTTCCGGCACCACCAGCGGCGCTAGCACGGCTGCTCTTGGTGCCGCCTCATCGCCACGCACCGGATACGCCAGATAGCGCTGGTAGTGGCCGAAGCGTCGGAAGTTTACCATTCTAAGCAACGCACGCAGCAACGTGCACTTGGAGCGACGCCTCCGCCGTCTTAACGCATGCACGATAAATGCCCGCAGGATGGCATTGATAAGCATAATTGTTGAAATGTTCTGTCCGTGCGCGTTCACTGATCTCCCGTCGAGCGCGGACTTCTTGCTCACTTTAGCTGAGCGCACACTTTATCCCACCCCTCACTGAAACGGTGCACTTGCATTTCACAATCTTTCGTCGGAATACTGATTCACATCGCATCGTCACACTGTAGCTGGAGATGGCAGAAGGAGATGGAGCTGTGTTACTCGCACTCGGGCACCTAGAAGCTACTGCTGGCCTAAATCAACCTTTATTTTACCCAACACGACCCACAGAGACGGTGCGTTCCGTTTTATCCACAATAGCGAGAAGGTGACTCAGGTTCACGCAAAGTGTGGTATACAAAACTTTTACCATACTTCAAAAGCCCCCGTCACGACCGGGACGACTCTCCGTGGAAGGTCTCGGTCTCACCACACCGCACCAAAGTCCAATAGTGCGGTGCAAGGTTACTTCCCAAACAGCGGGTCCACTCTCTTACTTTGTACGTGGGACAAGTTTTTGTCCACAGCCAACCTTAAGCCAGCGTCTGACCACTGCTGCTGCAGTGGCGGGCGGCCTTCAAAGACATTGTTACTTCTTCCTAACCTACGCAACTAAGAGTCTCCGAGTTTAGGACATTTTGCTGGAGCTGCATTCGGTGTTCCCATTATTGTGGGAGATGATCTTTACGACCGCGCACGCCACCGTTCGTATTTCGTTCGAACCGGTTTTTACGAAACCAGTCCTGCAAAGTGAAACAAAGCTCTCCAACAGACACCAGGAAACGTGATCGATCTTCGAACATTATTTCCGGCTTTTGCATTTATTTATAAGAACGGCCCATTCGGTGACACCGATACGGAAACGATGCCATTCTAACGACTATGGATGCTTCACGGTAAACGTGAGGTGTAGTAAATCTTCCGAACCGGCAAGCGCGGTACGGTGTGGTGTTGTCACGCCAGTTCTAGGGCAAATAAATAAGATAAAAACACCACGCATAGCAACGTATTGGAGAGGAAGAAAAAACACGAAGTCACATATTAGCACCTGCTGATGTTCGCTTGAGTGCTTTCTGAGGACGGCACGATCGCAAACGCAAAGCAAGGCAAGTCTTTTACATTCTCGTTTCATTTGATTTCACAGTCCTAGTGGCAAGAATAGCTGCCGTAACGACTAAGTTTGTCGGAAACGCTCATATCAACCCTTCACGCGCTGCTGATATCGTCGCTTCCGATTGTAGCACGGTTAGTCTTTTGATTTGACTTGTTATCCATCGATTAATGATTTTCGAAAAATTGCACATCATACTAATCGCACTAATTAGTACCGCTGCGAGAAACTTTCCCATAACCACATACAAACACACACACACACACACACACACACTCGCACACGACACGCATCTACACTCGATAATTGTAAACAAGGTTAGGTAAATTAATTGGAAAATTAATTTCCTGCGCACGGCAAATCACAAACTGTCACAGCATGCGGGAGGCGGATGCGGTTGAGTGCGTCTGAATTTCTTCAAACAAACAAATCACACACCGACGACGACAGTGGAAAAAAAAACCTTGAGATCGTCAAGATTTAATTACGAACACAGACGTTTCGCAATGCCGTTTTTGAACGCTTGTTTTCGAAACGAACACACAAATGCTCCATTCGTTGGAGATATCGGCTCGATTGCTTGCCGTCGCACAACATCCTGGAATACGAAAACGCACTTGTATCTTGCGCCGTTTTTGCGTTGACTCTGGTGTCGCCCGCCGGTCGGAACATTTGTTTGCATGTTTGCTCTCGCGGTACACTTCGGACGGTGATCGGTTCATCATTCACTCGTACGCGACCGAACAAACACCATGCCCATGCCGTTCGGGGCGTGAAAACGGTCGAAAACCAGCTCGCTCTACGATCGATCGTTTGCGTGAAAGATAATAGCAGCACCTAAAATACACGCGGATCGGTATCGCAATGCTCGTCCGCGTTCGGCACGCGTCTCACTGGCCGCCCGCGAAGTGAACGGGGGTAGGGGAAAATAAAACGAAGGTCAGCGCTGCCTCTGAGATACCCACGATCGTTTCTGTGGTGGTCAGTTCTCGCCCGTCCGACCGCTAACGCAAGACTGACGGACGGCGCGTCTGGAAACTGGCTAGCAGCGTCCGGTCGGTCTGCCGCTGACGCACGACTCAAACCGACGGACGTGCACACAGATTTGTGTTTGTGTGGAGGAACTGAGGAAAATCAACAACCGATCGTCCGATTGCGCCGACGGTTGCCCGCTCCCCCCGGCATGCCTACGGCCCCGTGTTCACGACGCGAGTGCTATTGGTTATGCTTACTGTCTCATGAGCTATCGGTGATCGCGAGAACTCTCCGTGCCCCTTTCCAGCCCATTATGACACAGACGTGCCCGAGAATGACCGGCACTGCAATGGAAATTCTCCACTTGGCTCGATTGAGTTGTTGCGCTCGTGTGTGCGTGCCTGTCCGATGCTCACTCGCTCTAATAGGGAGCTCTAATACAATTATTGGCACCCTTTTACCCGCAGACTGCAGGCAAATTGCAACGCTCGACTATTCATTCACATCCGGTGCAGAACGTTGACTAATGCTTTGAGATGAACTCGCTCGGAGAAGCGGGAGGAGGAATTATGCGATAATGCCGTCGTCCCTGGACACGGCTGATATAATGTTTCGGTGGGTGAGGAGCTTGTAATAAAAACCGAAATCAAAATATTTGAAGTATTTTGATAGCTTATTTCAATTCCACTTTGGTAGAGGTTGACCCTCGGTCTGGAAGGATCATCGCTGAGTACATATGTACCTCGGGATGTTACAGATAACTTTCTCGCTAGCTTTGTGTACGAGACTAGTTCGAAACATTTTTGTAAGTAATGAACGAAACACGTTTTTATTGGACATTATTTTTGCCGGTCGAAAAGAAGGTGACGGAAGTTGTGACAAACTGCTGTTTGTCGACCTGCTCTGATGTAGCTCTCATTTTTATACCCGTTCATCCATATGCATCGGAGCATCTCATCACCTTTTCGTTCGGTCAACCGTTCGTGCGTCCCGTTGATGTGCGGAAACCAAAGGAATAAAAACAAAACTCGTATGCAAAATACAAAAAAAAACAGGAAACGATATCTGGCATTCGTAATCGTAGCTTTATCGGCACCATCGTCCACGCAACGCAGCTCCTGTTGCCATCACCGTCCATTACCCCACCGCACCAAATCCGCCACCATTCGTTTCGTGCGTCTCGTTGACAGTTTTTGAAACGCTTCCGTATTATCCGGCTTCGGCGAGCGATACGTTAAAATTATCATTATGTAAAGTGAAATCGCTACTTACGAACAAACAACACATGCATCACCCAAGGTCAAGTGCTGAAAAATGCAATCGACAAAATGCAGCGCAAACGGAGCTCTCATCGGTCAAACACTCGGACGACAACGTTGAAGGGCACCACTTTTTGTTCGGCGGTACTTATTGAGGATTTGATTTTAAGTTTTATGACACATTCCCGATTTTGGGATCGGTAAACGACAGCAGTTTTGTCGCGCTTTGAGCGTGTTTCATTCACACGAATCAGCCGTACGTCCTCGATGGCAAGTTCGTGTTGTTACGCTGCCTGGTACGATAAGGGAAAAGCTGCATTAACTGCAAGGTCCACCACAGCCATCTATGTCCCTCGTTCAAGGTCATCCTGATGAACGATTGATGGTCACCACATGTTTAGAAGATCAGCTATGCGTTTCTCTCTGCATGTTATATAACCACCTTACATAACCACACCATGAGGTCCGGCAAACGTTTGGTTTTTCAATAATAGCAAACCTCATGCTTATTTCCACTGAAAGACGCACCTTTCCGGTGACTCAAGGTGGAAGCTGTGGCTAGTGGTCACGCTCGAAATATCGCGTGAAACTGTGTTTGTTAATTGCTTACGTTGCTTTATTTATACTGAATTCAATCAGTTTGTCAATATTCCCCGCCGTAAAGATGTCTATCTTAGTTTAGAGTCTTGCTAGTATTTTCGCCTTAGCAACTAATGTCAAGCTTTGCTTACTAGGCAACTTAAAAAAGGTTCCATATTCTTACGGGAAGTATTTTTCTAATTTATGCTAACTTATTTCGCTACCTTATCACTACACTTGACTTTTTTACAAAAAAAGCTTTTCGATTTAATTATAATTCAAAAATATTTCAAATTAAAAGAAAGTTTGTTCCCGAGAAGTTTATTATATATCTTATAATCGTATCGTATGTTTAACCAGCTTGAACTAAATTGATAAGCAACAAAAGCTAAAAAAAAATGTGGGAAGGTAAAAAATTTCCAATCGCATCGCATCTTGCTTTGCAAACGATGAGTCACGGTGCTTGGCGTATTTAACGCTGACCAAGACTCACGTATGCCAATGAACCATCTGGGATGCATGATGCATAAGGCGGATGCTAACGTGACCATGATCACAAACTGTCGCTGATAATGCAACTCCGGTAAGTCCACTGCATCATTTCCTTGTCCCATCAAATCAGGGTGAGATTGATCTCTGTCTCTTTTCGACGAAACTGAACAAAAGTTTTACGCCACGCTTCTGTTCACGTTGTCATACTACATTCTGGCCGGGCGAGTTAGAAAATCAATGTAGATCTGGGTTAAATTTATTTCCGACATATCACGTTTCCACGACGAATGCTCCTTGCTGGTTCAAGGAAAGCTTCCAATTTACTACCGCCGTCAAAGCGTCATTCTGGCGTCATTCGTAAAACATAACATTCAGTTGATTTACTCCTAAATGTAGGCAAACAGCACATCACTCAGGTGACCACCGCACGTAGGTAACGTGCAAGCGTAACGCTTTGTAACACCTGCTAAGCCGAGAAACCACTGTTAACAGTTTGGAACGTGATTTCCAGGTGCACTCCCGTAGTGATCATCAGCACGATGGCTAGTGTGACGGGAATCTCTATTACAAACGTGCCGATGTTGCGTGATTTCCACACTTTTCTTGCTAATCTCTTCGGCCACGTGATGTTGCCAGCGAAGGTTTTGTGGGCAGGTCGCGCTAGTGTTGAACTCTGAACGTCACCTGCTTTCCACCACGCAAGCGTTTTTTTTATCAATTTCACCCAACGGCAAGGTGTCATTATCGTGCAAACGCGTTCGGGAAAGATGGCGAATAATGAAGCTATAGAGAAACACCCGGCACTAGCTCCCATCGGCCACAGGAGGATGGGTTCCGGTCACGTGTTTCATTCCGTGGCCCGGCCTGCCTGCTTTCATAATGTGCCCCCCGTGTTATGCCAGACAACCACTTCGGGCAGGTTGGTTTCCTAAACTCTTCCCTGTGAAGGTGTCGTGTTCCGAAGTTCCGCAAAAAGAGAGTCACACCCATCCACTACAGCTACCATGGAATGAAGTTTTCTACTAATGACTGTTCCACGGTCCTTAATGGCGTGTCAAAGTTTGATAAACTTTGGAACAAGAGCTACCGTTGTGTGTAAGCTTCCGTTAAACAAGAACGATAGTTCATTTATCAAGATAGTTAATTTCAACAATGCCCTAGACACATTCCTTTCCTATCAAGAAAGAATGGCTATTACCGAAACTTACACCTTCGTGGCACAAAGTAACACGAACGCAAGCCTTTTCGTTTTGTTGATGATTTTTTTTTGCGAAGGTGGGGGGATGAGTTCTCGAAGCGGTGAGCATTAGCACAAAACATAATGCTTCAACTCCGATTCCTTACACCAAACTACAACAGTGTGCAGTAAAGAGACAACAATTTCCTTGTCGCCCACGTTGCGCTTGAGAGGCGGAAAATTGCACTACATGGTGTGAACAAGCCATGTTTTGTCTTTTAATCGACGAATGACAACAGAGCCTATCGACGTAAAATGGTTCCACATCACGCATTCTCACCCTTCTACAATAAGCTATTGGTGTGTGACAAACGGTCGGGAATTCGATATCTTTTGTTCACGTACAGAACGGCGTGATACAATTAAACACAACAGAATTAATCATTGGAGGTGAATAATGTAACATTATACTTTTTTTTAAGTGTAACGTTGTTACGAAACATTAAACTCGATACAGTATAACATAGAAATTTTTGTCTAAATTCGACGCAAACAATAATTCTCCATTCCTAATCGTGTTCTGATTCAATTACATCAATAATTTGATTTACCACAGAAGTAAATATTAATCATCTACAAAAGAATATATTGCCTTATCGACGATGTCGCCAAATAAGTCTGGAGCCAAGAAATCATAGCCAGGCAAAGCAGATAGTTATTGAAGGATGGTGTCGTGTGTCGTGTAGCGTTGGATTGAACTTGTTTGTCCAATCGCTGTCGCCACAGACTTTCGTCTCGGGCGGACTTGCCTCTCGTTGGTGTATCCTTTCTGTTTGCTTCCATCGTGTGTTCTCCCTGCTAGTTGCTTGTTCCAGTTACGCTTCGTTTCGCTTACAAAGCGCGATCCGCGTAATCTTGCAAATAATGAGTGGCCGCCGTTGTGCTTATTGCAGCTATTTCCACGAGTGAAGGGCTGCCCCCACAGGTTCAAGTGGAATAATTTACGATTGCGACGATGTTTTGCGGATGAGTCCTCTGCCCAGCAACGATGGTGCAAGCAAACAAAGACGCGAGGATCGCAGCTGTGGTCCCGGTAGAGTGAGATGTCAATGCAATTAACCGGGATCAAATGAGGCTTCACTCTCCTTAGTTTGGGCGGCGGCTGTTTTATCCTCTGTCATAGTTGGTTGGCACATGGTTTACACGCAAAAAAAAACTATTCATGTGCAACGATGTATTGTAAATTAACATCATTTTTCGCAGCAAATTGATGAAAAATTATGAAACAGACACACGATGTGCAAGGCTCCTAAGCTGGATGAAAATGGTATGTGCTGGCATATTCCTAACATTAGCCATCAGTGTTAATATCTCCCTTAGCAGTAGTTGAACATTTCATAGGACATTCCATCCCAAACATAACGTGCACATTCCTTTCCATGTGTGCGATGGTAAAATTCGTTGAACTCGACGCGTGGCGTTTCCAGGCCAAGTGATGATCACTTTGGTTCTTTGTGAGTCTCAGACATTCTGCCTCGAACGACTGATAAGCGAGAGTTTGCGTAGGTACAAGAAAAATGCATACACCAAATTATATGCACGATTATATTTCTAAAATATATCATTATTCTCTTTCATATGTTAATTTTTTATGCAATGTACGGTCCCAATGAAAGAAATAAAACTGGAATTGAAATTCCCAATTCCTACGATGATTCAAGGGGAATGTTTAAATGAATAAGAAATTCTAAAACTCGTGTCGTTGGCCTTAAAAGCAACGCGACAGTATGCCGTCTACTCTTCTTTCTTCGTT
>JXXA01014402.1:0-12898 GCA_000956255.1 Anopheles punctulatus
AATGTCAAGGATAAATGACATGCGTTTCAACCTACGCCATATGATTCATTCCAGCTACGAAATACAAGGTGATCATCACAAAATGTATCTGTTTCACAAGAAAATCCAGATAATCGCTGACAATCATCCCAATGTTCCGTACCGAAAACCACCGGGACAGCTAACGCCAGGAATGCGCTATAAAACCGCTCCAAATGTACAGTTGTATGTCTACCGGTGAAATGGAAATTTTAATAGAACGTAGCGTCTCGCCTATCATTGTATGGTGTTAGTCTTCGAACTGCTGCTACAGCACTGCCAACGCTCGTGGAAATGCTGAAACAATCGCCGCCTGTCTGTCTGTTGCACGATACCATAATTCCGCGAGATTCAATATTAAACCCATCCATCTAACAAGCATCCGGTTTCTACCTCGCGCGGCATCCACCGGACGCAAAGCAACATAAGCGTTATGTACCTAGCACTCCTAAGGTACTTCACCGAGGCTCAGTGTCCTGTGCGTTTCCCGAGTGCTCTCATTGTCTCAACTGCTCCCCGATGGCGGTATAGAAATTGGATCTATAATAAACGGTGCACAGACACAGACAACAGTGCCTACATACACAGGCACGAGGATGGTATGCTGCTTCAACGATGCTTAGATTGCATCGGATCACCACGTCGTACCAGACAACAGTGACGTGCGGACCCGATTTAGTGCATCCCTCGACTTCAACAGAGAACGCGAAGTGATATCACAAAAAAAGGAAATCTTCCTTTCAGAGTAGTCTTTTGATTTGAGAGAGTGCCAACGACGGTGTACAACCGAACGCGAATTACCAATAAGCAAGCGTTGGTGCAGCGTCGTCAGCTGCAGTGCCATAATAATCGACTCGTCTCGTTATCGATGCGCCGCTCGTTGGGACTAACGAGACACCGCCAGCAGGTCGGTCGATGGTAAATATTGGTACAGGACAGCTTTTAATAATTGACGTCTATCGCCACCGTTCGCAATAGAGCACATTCGTGCAATTCGTTTGATGGCCGATAGTGAAATGCATGTTGTGCTCGATTTTGGACCGCTGAAAGCAAGAGAATGATTTTTGCTTGCCAATCGAACCACTATTACGAGATTCGTTTGAAGTTTTGCAAACATACACGTACACAAAACGCCAACTCAACACCACACATTGGTGGGAGCATTTTTGAAACTCAATTGCCCATGGTGGATTTATCAGTAGTTCTAATCTATTAGAATGCTGTTGAATTTTGCGCCTTTCAATGCCATAGCTTTAAATAAATCTCACGGGCTACAAACGGTAAAACTTTTTTTTCCCCAACCTGATCGGACGAAATCGATAACGATCACGAGGAGACGATTTTGTCACACTGCTTACACGGTTCCCCAATGCGCCGGCAAGCTTCTCCAAGCGGTCGGGCGTAGCTATCATCATTAAGCTTTTCGCAGTCGGGCCAGGCAATTAGCGGAAGACGGCTAAATTATCGTTCGAGGCCTCTCAGCGATCGCCAGAAACGGATAAGAAATGGGGTGGCTGCTGCAAAACCAGACCTTTTTCATCGCGATTAATTGCTTTAGCAAAAGCGGTTCGACATCATCTCAGCTGCCGGAGTGCTGAACCGACTTGCGATAGTGATAAGTTTTATTTTTACTCCGTTGCTCATTCTTGAACTAATTCACGTCGATCTGCTTGCCGAAAACGAAGAGATAAAATTCTGTAGAACCGCTGCTCGAACTAAATCTGTTACCGTCAGCGAAAGTTGGGGTTAGTTTGGAATTTCAGAAAACATCACCCGTCCGGCTGTTTCCACTGGGCAGGACAGACACACAGCACTGCTGATGACATCAACAGATGCAATCTTAGTACCGCTTCAAAATTAGGAACGACAAAAGTTAATGCTTTTTCCTGACGAATAATCAGGGAGGAGATTTTTTCGGATGACTGAATGAGCGAAAAGCGAGCAGTGCCGACTCGGTTCGGTAATGTAACACAAATACCTACGATCAACAACACTGATCCACCTTTGCTCCAGCTCCTCCCTCCGGCTAGACGCTTTGCCCATCCCGCAACCAAAATCAGCGTAAAGCTGCAGGCGATTTTAAATGTCAGACTCAAAAATGCACTATTTGTCACGACTGCGGTCGGCATGGTAGTGGTGGATCGTTGGCAGCCTGGCCGACGGCTGTCGGTTACTGCAGCTGAACTGTATCGCTTTCCTCACTCGTTACTCCGATAATCCTCCGTGAAACCGACATTGGTGGTGTAGCTGACGTTGGGATTTTTTTTTTCATTTTCCGTCTGAGTGTGTTGGGTTTGGTTGCTTCTGCTAGTAGTTCGCCAAACCAGCCGTAACACAACGAACGTCATCAAAGGCAGATTCCTCGGAGTTCGAGGTGACAGTGACAGAAGAAACGTTCGCTCGACAGCTGCACTTTTCACGAACAGACGCACGCCGTCTTTTTTCTGTACTACAAGTGGGGCATGAGCGCGCGGGAGAAAGCATGCAAGAAAGGGCACTTTTGGCGTATCCATCTGCTGACGTCAATTAGGACAAATTTTCTAAAACTTCACAACGATGCAGTTAACGCTAGAAACAAATATTTATCAAAATATTGCACACATAATACATCCGTCGTAAGACTTGCTTGTTACAATTATTATCACTACGTATTGGAATATGATTTTTAGTACTTTAATCGTATCGGCGGTGTGCTGATGGAATACATTCCTGTTGTCTAGGCATTTTCTATTGACCTTTTGGCAAAATTTCAATCGTTGTAGGTATATTCTAGCTAGTCACATCTGTTTCGCCATGTCCAACAACCAACGAGTTGGAAACGCTTCTTGTACTACACACCACGGTGCCTTTGCTTTTATACAAAGTGAATGCACGCCTGTCAGTGGTGGAATTAGATTTGCTAAATATATTTGACCTCAGGTTCAATTGAGTTGTTATTAGACCGTGCTGGACTCACGTCAGCATCATATGCGAGTGAGTGGAATCGAGGAAATGTGTCAAAATCAAGCAGTATGGGTTAAATAATTCCTTTTGTGAAAGTTCATTGACAAGGCCTTCTTGTGGAACTGACAAAAAAAAATTGCTGCACAAAATAGATTAACTTCTTCTTTCATCGGGACCTGCACACAGTTTCTAGTTCGACCAGCACACACTCTTCCGAAGGTTCGGTTTATGCGAGAATAAAGGATGTTATTTAAAACCTAACTCTTTCACTGAAAACACCTGCAATTGCTTGCTGCTTCACTAATGTCATGTTGTCAGCCAGAAACAGACTACTGGACTAAAAACATATAAGCGCGACGATCTGTAAAATCTCGCACTGTGCGTATTTGACAGGCGGGTGCAGATGACAAATTTATTAGAAGTGACATGTGACCCCGGAATGCGGTGCAACATCGAAAGGCACCGTCAGACGCATACCAAATGCTGGAAGAAGCACGACTATTAATGCAATGGAACCACCGGTACCGGCGAAAGCTAATTAAACGAGACATCTGTCGGATCGAATTTATCGATTGGTAACGCGCGGCAGAGGTACCGTCTGATGTGGTAAGTTACGTAAAAAACATGTTCAATCGGCGATGTCATGTGTGTGGGAAACGTATTGTCAGATGTGTTAATATGGAATCGATAAAATTAATTAAATTTGAGGCAAAGTAACTACACGTAATTGAATATTTCGTGTTAAACTGTACAGAAACATTTTCCATTCGTGTGATCTAATTTCTTTCTAAAAAACTTCTGCGTATTTTTTCCCACGACCAGCTAACACCAATGATGGTTCACGGTAACGAAGATTTATCAAATTTCTAAATGCCACTCAGCGAGTGCCGATCTTGCTTCGATACGGTTTGCGTTTGTAATGAAGATACGATGGAAAAGAATTCTACTACATATGCAAGTGGACCGGGACCGGATGTTACTTGATGGTTCTGGCAACGGTTGCAACATGGCTCGATGGCGGTGCACATGGAACCCAAAGTCGTCCATCCCATCCATTTTGTCGAAGCTGCCGTGTCGAAGTGCTCATGCCAGCGCACTCCAACCCGATTGATGACGGGAGCAGAACTGGCAGCACCGGCAGACAGCAATTCTCGGTTCCACGCACTCAGCTACCCAATTGCGCTCCATTACTCACTTAACGCTGCGAACCGGACGGCAGCAATCATTCAATTTGGCTTCATAGGTTGTTGTCGAGCTTGGCGTGCTGCGGGTTACGGGTGAGTTCGTTTCAATTGGTGGTATGTTCCGTCTGCCAACGACGTTCCGTGCAGTAATGATACGAGTAGGAGGTGAAAAATGGTGGCGTGATAGTTGCTTCCCCTACGAGATAGTCTTTGGGTGATTTTGGAAGAATTTAGAGGTCTTAAAAAAGGGTTCTATATTTGCAGAGATTTTTCAAAACCATTAGTATTGCTTTGTGCAGAATGAGGATATACATTCGGCCCATTATTTTCTCCCTGGGGACATAAACTTCAAAATGATTTACTACGGCAACACTATTTCTAGCACACATGGCATGCTCCGGTCCGACTTCGTCAACTCATTCAACCCGTTCCGCAGCAGTGATAAAATCTAATGAGCTCTTGTGAGAAGCGATGTCTCTAATTTCCATTCGTCACGAGGCTAACGAGAATTGAGTATGCCTAGCTGAGTGATGTACAATGCGGACCTCAGAATAACCTACATCATAGAAAGCAAAAGAGAATGAATCCACCAGAGACCTAGCGACGACGACGTAAAGCTTTCTTTGCTCGATGGTTTATTAATCTTTTCCTGCCCGTCATGGTCGCTTGCCATTTTCTCACGAAAGAGTTTATCACCGAACTAGTTTTACATGATACAATAGCGGTGCGCAGTTAGAAAGCGTTTGGTGGGAAGTTGTTTTGAACAATGTTACCAAACATTAGCATGCAAGATGGGTTGATTAGCGACAACGCGAACAAGAGAGAAAGTGCAATTTTCACACTCGGGTGTCTGTTCCGCTTTGAAGAATACAGTAGCAGGAGACCGATGACAATCGAAAGAATAAAGCTGACGATATTGGAAACATTGCAATGATGACTAGATGATGACTCTTCAGACATATTTTATACGAACGTTTAGCGTTTTGCAGACTATGCTCGTACTATAATTTCTCAAGTTATACACCACTCGAAAGGCGAGTGCACAAAACACAACATTCGGGTAATTTAAACAATCTACGATTAGAGTTCAAGCAATTTACAGCACCCTGTGTAACTCCGATGTTCGTTTAAATTGCCTTGTCTTGCCTCGTTCGGTGCAATATTCACTAATGCGATAAAATAGTTATAAATAATTGATTGTAAATTATTCAAAAGGTGAACAAGACGTTCGCGTTTGGCTAACTCACCAGGGAACACCACGTACATGTGCATTGGTATTCTTGGCAATCATATATGCACTGGGGTGTGTGGGTTCTGCTTCTGTTACTGCTACTATTTCCACCGGAAGAAAACTGACGGTATTTGGGGGCTTGGAAACGTAAGTTCATTGCCGGATTCAAAATGCTATACAGAAGAACATGCGCGGAGACGGGAAGAAAAACGAGATCGCATTTTCACGATACAAATCACGTAGAATGGTGGTCATTTCTTTCACTTCACGCCTTCCAATAACTTCCAGTTTGCCAGTCGAACCAGTCACGTCCTACCGTCCTCATGTTCATCCTGCCGCTTATCAAATGGCAGCTTTATTCCTCGCAAGAACGAAAACTGGTGAAGCTGTGGTAGCCTGTTCGTTGTGTTTTAGAATAAACCAATCCGAAATCTATTCAACTCATCGTTTGGAGAGACGAAGCGGGACGGTGAAGGTAGGCAAAAACACTTCACTTACCGGTAAGCAAGATCGGTGCAGTGTAATCACTGACGCAAACCACCGTATAATCGCACCCAATACGGCGTGTTTCAAGCGTGTGCTTTAACTAAAGCATAACCAACGCAGCAGCATACCCAAAATGCATGCTACTGTTGTCCCGCGCTGTCACCGTCTCCTGTGCATTGTGCGAGTTTAGTAGGGTCGCGATTGAAGCACGTCTAATTAATTTATTTCGAATGGAATTCTGGCCACGTACAGGATTGATAATAAAATGCACCAGCTCTGCATACTAATAGCGCTACTCCACCGTTTGTGTCGACGACCGCATTTATACGGCTACAGCAACTGAACGAGCATTGCAGCACCATTTAGCTTTAAGCAGTTGAAGTGAGCTAAAGGGGAGCTTACACGTGTCCTCTCAATATCTTATATTTTCTAGTCCAAGATGTGAAACTGTACCAGCACAACGGCGCGTTTTCAATACACTTTTACCAATATTGAATATCAGTTTTCTACAAACTGATGATTTAAATCATTTTTCCCCTGGACCGCTGGACAGCTTGACCACATCATTAATATATAAATTCCTCATCTTTTAAGAGCAGCAAGGTTATTCCAAAAATCCATACCGAATGAAACAACATTATCACTCATGGTATAGCCTTCAACCAAACATGGCAACCATTCCTCATAGAATGCTAAAAATTTATTAATTGAATGCAAGAACTTTGTTCAAATTGTTAAAAGTTCTAGAAAGAACTGCTGTTTGAAATACTTTTATAAACATTAACTTAGGACTTATTTTTCCTATATTTGTGATGTTTTCCTCAATTTTTAATTGCTACAGGGTGACCTTATTCGTTTACCAAAAAGAGATAGACTTTGTGACAACCCTGTAAACAATTTTCTCTAACCACGGAACAATTTTATTTGATTTGAAACTTCATACGGTTGACCATGTTAATTAAAATTTAAACAGCGTTAAGAATCCTACTCACTACAAATCGGAAACGATTGCTATGACAATCCAGTAGCAATAAATGGATTCAATTAAAAAGCTATCTCACGAAATCGAAAAATACCATACGTACCACTTGGAACCGTGGAAGGTGACAAGAAAAGCAATAGGATTTTTATAAACCAATGTCGGTTTTACATGGCGCAGCATGCCCGCACTTCATTAAGCTACCACTCGACCGACCATTCTAAATGACACGGATTCCTTCCTATGGATACACGATAAGCATTGGTTGGTATGAATACATTCACGTCATTTGCATTAGGATTTGGAAAACAAAGCGTTGCCGGCTTCCAATCGTCATATAAAGGCTCTTATCCACTTCCGAACCGTAGCTTCCTTTCTTTTTTCTTCCGTTGCATTGAAATCAGCGCACTTTATCGCGATTGAAGTAAATTGTATGGTACAACATAATTTCAAATATTCATACGTTTAGTGAGCAGTACTCCCCGGAACCAATCGACACGACAGAAAACGGTGGATTTTAATGGGTCTGAACCGTTCCCGACTATCGAGGGGATAATAATACTAATGTTGCCTTTACCGGAACAGTGTGCAGTGGGAGGATTTGAATGACGGATTTTGTTTACCGATCCAAACGTGCCATATATACATGAACTCGCACACACTCATGATGAGGCGTGCAAATTAATGAGGCTACGCGGTCGCAGAGACCCTGTTTAGAATGTGCCCTCCTGCACACTGCATTAGGTGTAATTAGATTTTCGGTCATTGAGTGAAAATTTATCATTTCCCGTACGTCGGTTCTGAGCCCCGGGAAACCGGCTTGAAACGTGCCGATCGCTATACATTTATCGGTTCGCAGGATTTTCCGCACATTTCGTCCGCTAGAACCCTCCGCGATAACCACCATATCCCGAACGCGACGGCTATTAATTTGACGAGTTAAATAAACGGTAGGATTTTATGAACTCTGCTGTAATTTCTCTGAAATGCACGCAAACAAAACCGCAATGAATAGTTTGAGCCCACTCCGAAATCGGGTGGTCAGAAACCTCATACAGCACCATGGATACAACGCTTCAAACACACGCTTTATGCCAGTCCGGTAATGATCCGAATGCACCACAAAACGAGATCGTTCGATCCGGTGAAAAATGTAAACGATTTCGAGCCGGTGGTAGTAAAATATTAGCTCACGTTTCCTCTATAGCCTCGGTAAATTTACTTCATCATCGGTTTCGGTACCAACCTCAACAGTTTTCTCGATTCCGGTAGGCGAATCTTACCGATCCATGTTTATTTTAGAGCGTTTATTGATCCGGGTTATTCACAGGCGAGTATTACGGTTAGCTCCGGTAGTGCGATATAAAACGCGAAGAGAATGCCCGCACCACATGCTCGAAATATTAGATGGTTCGCAAGTTCGCTGTGCCAGTGAACAATGTTCAATTGACACCACACGGGACGTTGAAGTGGAGGAATAAATTTACAATTTGTTTGACTAGCAATAACATTTTCCGTACGATTAACTCCACTGTACGTAATTTTGCGGAAACTAAGCGGTCCAAGCGAAGGGTATGTAGTTTTCAATTTTAACCCGAGCATAGATACATTATATATTTAAATTTTCTCGTGGTTGATACGCACAATTTATCATATTCATTCAATTCACAAGTATGTAAAAATTACCATGATGAATACTGCATTCTCGAGGTTATGAGGATATAATATGCAGCTGTATGCAATTCCTGGGATGTATGCAGTAGTGTTGAGTATTTTCAACATAATTAATTATAGTATTTGCATCATACATACTTTGTTTAATTTAATTGAATTTGATTGCAATATGATCGTGATTTATATTTGTTGCATTCATTGGTAACGATTATTACTAGTAACGGTTATTATTATTACCTAACTCCTTCTATACTAATTTCTTGAGTACACTGGATGTTTTGCCAGCGAGTCAGCGATGTTTTGCCTCTGTTTGGATGTTACAGCACACTTACCTAAAAGTAGAGAAAAAAATATGGTTATTGATATATTCAATTATGATAATTTTCAATGAAAAATATTTCATTCACTTAAATAAAACTACGTGAATAAAAAAATAAACGCTTCAAAATAAAAAAAGTAGAAACGCGTAAGAAATATTTGTTGCTGCGCATGAACCATGGAAAGAATTATGATTCCTGCGGTGTGTGGTATTCGATCAATTCATAAATATGCACAGCAAGATGTCCAGGAAGAAGAGGACGACACTGCCGGAAGTTCGGTCATACAGTGATCGGAATACTGTGCAAAGCTATCCGCAGTGTCAACGATATGTAACCACGTGCACTATGAGCGAAAAAAGAAGAAAAATTGCTCTTCGGCACAACACCGACAATATATTCGTGTCCTTGGTTGGTGAAGTGGATGCTGAAGTTTTCCGTCAACGCTTTTGTCAGGAACTATTTTCCTTTTCGTGCTCGTGAGTTCGCCGTGGCAGGATGAAGCGAAGAAAAGATGAAACTTTTTCCAGCGTTCCATCGTAAATAAACGTGTGTCCGTACCCCCGTCGGTACTGCGAATGGAATACGGGACATTGGAGTGTGAAGAATTTTGTTGAAGGTTGTTTGCTGAGCAATCCAATTTTTATACACGGTATCTTGCTAAGAGATGTTTCGTTGAGCAACAGTTTTATAGAAAAGAGCAACGGGACTCGTTCTGCTGAGACACAACTTGTTTGAAAGTAAAGTATGTGCACTGACCGTATGAATATTGAAATAACATGCAACTTTGTATCGAAATAGTTACACCCAAAGCATGTACCAGCCTTAGAGTAGTAGAATGAATAGAGCATAGACTTTTGACAAATGAATATTTCCTTTAGCAATATCAATAAGTAATCATAGTTAAGCAATGAGAAAACATGTAACCCAAAATAATGCAATAAATATAGAACTACTAAAAACATCTCATTATTTATTCTGCTTTGTGTTCAGTGCACATTTTTTGACGATAGCTTTATGCCTTGAGTAAATAACATTGGATCACAGGCTCAGAACCCTTACCGATTGATCATCCTTTGAGATGTTTTCGTTTCCGGAACGCGAAGCATCCGTCGCAAATTTTTCGGCCCATTAAACCATACTCTTTAGACTACTGTGACTCTTCATTCCACGTTTTCTTTACCCTTATATTATAACACACAGAATGCTACACAAACTTTACTTTAAAAGAATGCATTCTTGCTCCGTCTTCTGCACCAGATGAAGCAACTGCACGTTCACAAGATAACTGCTAGCGGGAAACACGTTGGATCTATCAAATTTTACGAATTCCATCGGGTACCGCCTGTAGACGAACTTTCCTTGCAGCAACTAGGCAACCATGCCGGCGTGTATCCAATCATCGCCACTATTCATTGTACCATGAAATTATGCGAACATTAATGAACTTCAGTTCGGCCCAGCCGATGAAACGATGCAATTTATAAAACGAGCTTTCGGATGCCGGAAGTTGTCGTGCTGTTAACATCTTTTAAGCGAGGAAATTAGCGGCGGAAAAACCGGTACACGGGTGCAATCGAATTAAAATTAAATGCAGAATAACTAGCTTCCCTTACCCCGGGGTAAGGCTGGGGTAAGGTGGTAGGTTGGGAAATTGCATTGCGCCGCACATGGGCGTGTACAAGCAGCTCAAGTGCAAACGGAATAACGAAGATCGAGGTAATTTGTTTTTTATTACAAGTTTATGTGCAAATTTCTCTGCAAATGGGACGGTAGATTATGCAGAGGATTGGATGTGATTTTCATAAACTAGCTTTAATGGTTTTCACCGAGAATAACTGCTTGTAGCAGCTTCAGGGACTATTGAAGATCATGTGACGAGATGAGCGTAATGCTATAAATCAGCAAACAAGATTAGCAAAGCCGTGAAGGTTTTTCTCACACACTAGTCAACCTGTTAATTTTAACGCAGTTCAAATATGTCAATGCCACGTGATTTTGTAAATTCGATCGAAGCATAATGGTTAGATATAGATATGGATCAGGTTAAAGAATTAGAACATTAAATTGCTAATTAAAGTTTCACCTAGATTTGCAATCAAGCGTCTTATTTATGTAATTGAATCGTAATGTTATTCTCTTTTTTTACAAGAAATCTTTTTTGACACACGCGATTTCTAATACGCACAAAATTAAATTACAAAAACGCAATGCAATCCCCCATAAAGTTTAAAGAAATCTTCACTTCAACCGAACATTAAAATATGTCCTATTCAACATATTAATATTATGACGAGCGATAATTAAAATGGAACGAAACAAGACACTAACGAGTAGTGATTCCAATCCCATAACGCTCCAGGTGCCTGATCACGAGCGTTGTATGGAAATTTGATACTTTATTCGCTCGAGAGCATACGTCGATAACAAACCAAGCGGAACACCACGTTCATAGCAGATCAGAAACATGCACGTTCACCGAACTGTTTTCCGAAACCGTCGCCGATAATGGATTGCTAGCTAGGAACGTGTTAAAGGTTGTTGCCCTCCTTGTTTGCGCTTCATTTTCTACAGAAATATTCTTTTTCACCAAATCAAATCAAATCGCGCCGTTAGCTCATCGCTCTTGGTTCTGGCGAACATTGGGCTTTAGGTATATGTGAGGCGATACAGAGCCTGCCATCACACCTGATACCGCAACACAACCTTGCCAGGTCTACTTTGAGGAGGGGCCCTAGTTAGTGGAAGCATCATCGTTTCCATCGGTGTCGCATAATGAGATTCCCCGGGACGATCTCGAGCGAAACAGGCGAACAGAGTGTAGTTTATCGCCCATCAATTAAGCCCATGTAGAGGTTTCGTACCTTCTCTGCCCACCGGGAGGTCCTGAGGAAGGGAAGAAACAAAGCTTCTCTAGTCTTTCATTGGCGCTTTGCTGTGCTGGGCGGATATGCTGGGTCTGCCTGAACTTATAAAAGTGAAATTTTATGAGCCATATCATACCAGAGACGTTGCGTTTAATAGGTAGGTTAGCGATGTAAACCAGATTTAATTATTTTTTTGTTTCTTTGGTACTATCCAATGTTATTCTAAAGAATCTAAGGCATTAATTTTCCAACACACAAACTTTTTCTATGGTACCATAAAGCTTATATTGAAAATAGGTTTTCTCCATCAATGGAGAGCGTTCATCATACCACAATTTATTCAATTCAAGGAATAGAAGAAGAAAAACGCTTGTTTAGAAATTTCTTCCGTGGCGCATTTTTCAACACCACACCTGCATAAATTATCGTGCCAGTTGAGCACAAGAAGAGAAGAGCACCAGTGCCGCTTTGGTGTGAGCCTCAGCCATGTCCGGGGCTCGTTTGCGGTGATGAGAAATGTTTAACCCTCACATGGATACACACTCTTCTCTCTGCACTCCCTATCTAATGATGATAGTTTCTAGCTGTTTGTGCCTCCGGATCAATCGATCTTTCTATTGCCCGGCGACCGGATTGCTGACCGGATTGCTGACCGGTTTCGCTTTGCCGGCGGTTATCGCTGGTTGTACCATAGAAGCAGCAGGTTCACGTGATCATATGTGTTCATAGAGTGGAGAAGGGTGTGAAGATAGGAAAAAGTAGCCACTCTCTTTCCGCCGTTGAAATAGATTCGCACAAAAACGATAATAATGGATTTAAGCTGGACTGGCGGTGACGGGCGTCTGTGAAGATAGGAAACGCTTAGCACGAGGACACATCGAAAGGTGAACAAACTATAAACACACATTATTAAGTCACTCCCTGTGGCCATCACCGGTGGTCAGCAGAGCTTGGATAAGCGAAGAAAGTGGACTTGATAATGATGCTAAATAATGCATAAATCAGATTAATTTCAGCCATGAACACAGGTGAATAATAAAATCGTATTTCTCAAATGTTTTTAAACTACTCAAGTTGTGTTTGTTGTTCTTTCATTCGAACATTTATCGTGCGTTGCTAGTCAATGTATTGTGTTTATAATCAGTAATTAATAAATTGCTGCTTTGATATTTACATAGTTAAATAGCATTCATTTCTAT